>RJWM01026989.1:0-27351 GCA_004363535.1 Dasyprocta punctata | reverse complement strand
AGAAGAAATGGGAAATCATCTCTTTGACCTCCTTTAGGCAGCGATGTCCTAGATCCTGCAGCAAAAGTACCCGCTGGGGGAAAAAAATGCAGACTCCACCCTGCCGCAGGGGTGCGGTCAGACCCCAGCAGCTGCGGTCCTGCGGTCTGTAGTTTGCCAAGGCCCCTGCCAGGCTAATGTCTCAGGTGCAACGCCCCCCAGGGTTGGCTGGTGCCAGCGCAGCCAGGCCCGACTGCCCCGGGCACTCACCGCCGCCGTACATCTGGCACAGGTAGGGGAAGCGCCACACGTTGCCCAGGCCCACGGAGTAGGAGATGCAGGTGAACAGGAACTGCAGGGGGTCCCCCCACTGCGCCCGCGCCTTCTCCTTGGCCCCCAGCTCCGCATCCTCTGCTCCTCCCCTCCTCTCAGGCCGCCGAGGGGAGCGTCCACGGCTCCCCCAGAGCTGCAGCTCCTCACCCTTAACCGGGGAGGCCAGGTGTGCCGAAGGGGGCTCCATCCCCCGCAGCTCCGCCCACTGGAGGATGGGGTCTCCAGGTCTCTCGTCTGCACCCCAGGCCCCTGCGTCTCTTCCTGCCTTTCTGTGCGCTAAGCCCCAGAATCTGCTCTCCCTGCGCGGCTCTGCCGCTGTCCCTCCCGTGGCTCCCGTACCCTCTTGGCCTGGACCTCATGCTTGGCCGGTTCTGCCTCGCTCCTCGCTCCCTCCCGGCCACCTTTGCCCTGCTGCTTGCACGGTTCCCCAGTCTTGTGCCACCCAGGCTGCGGGACCTCTGCCCGCCCCGGGCTGCTCTTGGAGCCCCTGGAAATTTGCACAAAGACCTGCATCTGCCGGAGAGCATGGTCCCTGGCCTGCGTCCAGCTACCTGCTGCTGTGGAAACGACGCGGACTTGCACGCTGCCAGCGTCTGAGGTGTCAATGCTGCCCCATGGGCGACTCCACGCTGCCCGCCCGATGTCGCTGCATGTGCACCTGCATTGCCGTGCGCAGTGGTAGCAGCCGTCATGCTGGATTTTCCCCACGCAGTGTAGACACCCGTAGCACTGAGTTCGTACAGCCTGGGAAGTGACCCAAAAATGTTTGGTCCGCGTACTTACTACCTGGGGCTTACAAGGATGAGTTTACAGCACCTAATTCTGAATAGTGGCTGTGTGTAACCACCGGCTCAGGGCATTCCTGACGATTCCCCGCTTGGCTCTAGCAGCCGCTGCAGGCCTGCCAGGGCCTCGGGCAGGGAGATAGCGCAGCTCTCGGCAGTGTCTGAGCCCCGCTGAGTGGCCTCGGAAGAGCCACCCTGTCTGTGCCCAGGTGAGGAGGGCCCTGTGCCCCGTGGGACTGAAGGCCAGTGTGCAGTGTCATCTGGTTTCTGGGAGAGGCGGAGGAGGAGGGCGCACCCCGGACAGAGGTGCAGGGTGCAGGCCTGAAACCTGCGTGGGGTTCCAGAGTCTCACACCGCCAGTGACGAGGGTCACAGGGCCCTCAACACGTGCTCACCCCGGCCACCCCGGTGTTCATTAACCAGGATTAGCGGCTCCCAGTGCCCACGAGGTAAAGTCCAAACTCCCTGGCTTTGCTTGTAAGACCTTGAGGAATTTTAAAAATGTTCTCTACTTCTTTATTTCTAGGTTATTTCTTTTTTTTTTCTTTTTTTCTTTCTTTCTTTCTTTTTTTTTTTTTTTTTTTGGCACTGGGGATCGAACTCACAACCCTGCACCTGTCAGGCAGGTGCTTAAGCCACTGAACCAAACTCCCGGCCCTAGTTTTTTGAGATAGGGTCACACTATGTAGCTCAGGCCAGCCTTGCGCTCGCGTTGTAGCCCAAGCCGGCCTCGAACTCACAATGCTCCTCGTACCTCAGCCTCCCGAGTGCTGGGATTAAAGGCGTGCGCCACCATGCCCGGCTGGTTATTTTTTTTTTTTAAATATTTTAAGGTTTTTTCTTAATATCTATTCTAAGGTTTCCATTGGCACATACTTGTAGGTATTGGTGGGGTATACGGTGATATTTCCAGAAACGTAAATAATGTACAACCACATCATCCATCACCTTGAGCTTTAATTATTTCTTTGTGTCGGGAACATAAAGCTCTCTGCTAGTTATTTTGAAATATACGATTAAATGTTATCGACCACAATCCGTCCTCCCCCTTGCACCCTGGGGGTACCCACCCTGTGGTGTAATTGCTGGACCTTGTGCCAGTTCTACTTGGCTGTTGAGGGACACCTGTGTTAATCAGCTCCCCGTTGCTGTGACAGTGCGCCCAAGCCAATGAACTTGCAAGCAGGAGAAATGTATTCTGAGTCGTGATTCGAGTCCGTAGTCACTCACGATTGCTTTTGGGGCAGTGGCAGGGCAGAACATCCTGGCAGGAATAGTGGCCAGGAAGTAAAAGGAGAAAGAGCAGGTGACTTTGCTGAAAATAAATTGGCTGTAAACTAGGACAGTGGCACACACCAGTAATCCTAGTAACCTGGAAGGCTGAGACAGGCGGATGGCAAGTTTGAGCTCAGCCTGGGCAATGTAGAAACTTAGCAAGACCCTGTCTAAGAAGAAAAAGAGGACGGGGGATGGAGCTCAGTGTGAAGGCCTGGCTTGCATCCCTAGCGCCAGAGAAGTGCAGGGGGCACACAGGTTGGCTGCAAATATATGGTTGTAATATTCCTGGGATGTTTTTTCTGTTCCATCAGTCTGCACGTCTCTTTTTATGCCAGTACCTGTTGCTTCAGTGACCCTGGCTTTGTGGCATGTTCTGAAGTCTGGTAGTGCCTCTAGCTCTGTCCTATTCACTCAAATTGTAGCATGAATCTAATGATAGTGAGGCTGGGATCAGGACATAGCTCAGTGGCACAGTGCCTGCCTGGTAAGCATGGAGTTGTGAGTTCGATCCCCAGGACCCCCCCTCCAAAAAAAAAAAAAAGAAAAGAAAAACGATAGCAAAGGTGTTCCATTTGCAGATGAGAAGAATGTGTATTCTGCAGCAGTCTGATGAAATTTTTTGTGTGTATGTGGCTTTTTGAGACAGGGTCTCGCTATGCAGTTGGGACTCGCTTTGAGCTCATTTTGTGGCCCAGGCTGGTCTCGAACTCACAACAATCTGAGGCCGGATGGGCCTCACTCCAGGCAGGACCGCACCAACGCGACAAAGGAGACGCGGAGATCAGGCTGATGGCGCAGATCCAATTTTATTATGGAAGTACAGCAGGCTATATAGAGGGTGTGGGCCAATGAGGAGTGAGAGCCAATGAGGGAGAGGAGGCTGACAGTATCTAGGCAGGCTTAGTGGATGTGGGCCAATGGGGAAAAAGGGGAGGGCGGTATCCGGGGAGAGGAGCAGAAACAGCAGTCTGGTAGGGGATGGTAGCTGATTGGTGGTAAGTTTGTACAGACCATCGGCAGGAATAGGCCACAACAATCCTCCTACCTCAGCCTCCCAAGTGCTGGGATTATAGGTGTGAACCACCACACCCAGCCTTGATGAAATGTTTTGTAAATGTTTGTCAGTTCTTTTTTAACATGATAATTTAAACTTTTATTATTATATAGTTATTGGAGACCACGAATTCACAATGACTAATTTTGCACCCTCCCCTAAGGAATAAATGGAGGCTCGGGACTATGGGATCACCCTTTTGAGACTTCCCAATAACTCTTGGGATGGGCCATCCTCTCCCACCACTAAGCCTACTAAAATGAAAAAGAACACTCTAGAGCAAGATCCTTCTTAGCGTAAGGCCATCTCCACCCTCTTGAGACATCCCAGGATTATCCACTGCCAGCGGAGTTATCGACCTCTGAATCTTCCGCTAGCCCCTCCTATCATTTTATACGCCCACCGCATTGTACACACCCAATAAATAGTGGCTGGTTTGGAGTATTTGGGTCTCTGCCACCCATCATGTATTACTTAATTTGTCTGTTTCTTATTTCATCCTTTCGCCGTACTCATACAGGTAGTTGGGGATCTTGGCCAGGTCCCCGATACATAGTGACCTTATTGGTCTCTTGTTTTGCAGCTTTCAATTTCAATTCTGTTATCAGACATGAGGCAGGCACTCCCAGTGGGTTCCTGTCTGCCGAGTATCGTTTCTCCTTCACTCGGTTTACACTTTTCCTCCCGGAGGGCAAGCGTCTCCTGGGTAGCCTAGGGCACGTCTTGTTCGTTTATTCTATTAAATCCATTCACCTACTCTTTAATTGGAGGTTTTCATCAATTCACATTCAGAGTCATTATGGGTAGGTAGCAATGTATTTCTATCATTTGTTCATTGCTTCCTGTTTTTGTACGACATTTTGCCTTTCTTTCTGTCGTATTTTTAACGTCTGCAGTTGGGTGGTTTTCTGTAGTGATTTGGTTTGATTCCATTTTATTTCTTACTTGTGTATCTGGCAGTGAGTTTTATACTCTCACATGTTTTCATGGTGGCAGTGATTGTCCTCTCAGTTCTGGATACAAGACTCACTTAACTGTGTTTGTTTTGAGACCAGGTCTCTCCAGGTAGCCCAGGCTTCCTCAAACTGGAGATGATTCTGCCTCAGCCTACAGACACTGGGATTTCTGGTGTGCACTGCCACCTTGGCCTCTCTCAAGCTTTTCCTGTACAATGCCGTATCGGTGCGGAACACCTCAGATTTTTCTCATCAGGGAATGAGCCCCATAACTTTTATCACAGGATATTACTGTATTATCCTAATTTACTATGAGTCCCTATTGACAGTCTCTTACTAAAAGTAACTTATGCAGGAAATGTGATTCTGAGTGTGTACAGGGAAACATAGCTGTGTGGGGTAGAGTTTCTTACTATCCATCTCTTCAAGGCATCTTGAAATGTACTCCCCTCAGGTCAGTGGGGATTACTGTGTCAATCACCTTCCTGTGAATTAACTGACTTTTCCCTTGGATATTTTTAGAATGAGATTTTCTATCCCCAGCACATACGCAAAAGGCATGGCAGGAGACGTTCGTTCCTGCTCTCCTCGCAGGCAGACCAGCGGTTCGTCTGGAACGGTCACTTTCTGAGAGAGCTGTCCGCACAGCCTGAGGTAACGACACGAGCTGCTGTCCGCTCGCTGCCACTGCCCGCGGGTCACTGCGTGCGGTCACGGGCTCCCGGCCACCCGGACTTTGGATGAGGAGCTCTAACTGCAGCTCCCGAGCTCTGAGAAGGGCGGCCGCACCCCGCCCGCAGGCTGCAGAAGCCCGATTATTGTCCTGTGATCTCCTGTGGAAGTCTGAAGTTAAGAAAGAGGCACTGCTTTCTCTACCAGAGCAGGCGTGGCACTTGGCGGATGCCAGACTTCTGTTGGCTTCCCCCAGGACTTCCCAGGGAAGCCTGGCAGGCCTGGCAGTGCCATTCTGGTTGGTGGTCTGGGGCACTGAGGCAACAAGGGGAGCCAGAGCTGCAGTCTGGGTCTTGAAAGTGCCCCGGAAGTCCGGAGCTACTGGAAATGGGCAGAGCCTTCAGGAGGAGGGGTGTAATCGGAGGTAGTCAGGCCATCGGGGTGTGCCCTGGAGGGGACACTGGGACCCCAGCTCTTCCTCTTCCTGTGTCTTTGCTTCCCAGCCATCTGAGCTGACCAGTTTGGCTCCACCATGAGGCTGCCTAACTGCAGGCCCTGCAGTCCTGGGTAGATTACCATGGACTGAAGTCCCTGAAACCATGAGCCCCTGTCATCCTTTAAAATGATTCTCCAGGGTACTTGGTCACAGTAACAGAAATGTGGACACAGCCAGTAGGAGCTAGCCCCGGGTCACTGCTGCCAGCAGCGAGACTGCCCAAGCCCTGTGGAGCTGCCTCAGTCCCAGTAAGTCACAGATGCCGCATACGCTTAGGACTTCATGTGTACCCTGCCAGGGCTCACTTTCATTTTGGGCCTGACGCTCCCAAGCCTTTTCCTTCCCTATGGAACAGAAATGTTTAACCTGTGCCTGTTCCACCAGTGTCTTGGAAGTACGTAACTTGTTTTTGATTTCTGTAGGCATTCACAGCCGAATTTCCTGGAGTCTCAGAGAAGACTTTGAACTTGGACTTTTGAGCAGGGCTGGGACAGTTAAGACTCTGGCAGCTGTTGGCTGTGAGCTCCATGAATTTTGCATAATGAGATGGATAGGAGCCACTGGGGGCCAGGATTGGATGCCACGGTTGGACAAGTGTGCTGCAAAGGTCCCTGTGCTGAAGGCTGGGTCCCCAGGCCAGTGCCACTGGGAAGCAAAGGGACTTCTGGGATATAAGGTTAAGTGAGAGGCCCCTATGTCACTGGGGTGGCCAGGAAAGGGGACCATGGGGCCCTGGTTTCTTCCTTTCCTTCGCTTCCTGGCTGCTGGGGTAAGTGGTTCTGCTGTACTAGGTGCTCCTGCCATGAGGTGCTGCCTTCCCCCCAGGCCCACAGATACGGGGCCTCCATCATGGCAGGCACCTCCAGGATGTAAGCCCCAGTCAACCATTTCTCTTTAGCATGAGGCCTCAGAGAGCGCACCATAGCCGAGGAATGCTGACTGACCCAGCGGGTGAGTGCTGAGGGAGCCAGCTCGACCTCCCTAGGTCAAGCGGAAGGCTACGTGTGTGTGTGTCACCTGTGACCCCTCCAGTCACTGGGACCTGCCTGAGTGCTCCTGCCTTAGGCCTTTATTTACACAAATGAGGTATAAAAAGGAGCTCAGGGGAGGAAAAACATGTTTAAACTAGGGAAGCATGTTACAGTGCTTTCCCATGCTCATCTCAGGCTGGGGAGTTTATATTTGTAATCCCATGGAGAAGTAGCTGGAGTTTCAGTGAGTTAATTCCAATCTCCCATTTCCAGTGCCACCCAAGGTGAGAATAAAGACACTGAGACATATATACAGTAATGGGGAGCCAAGGGGTCCTAAGTCCAGCCAAGATGGTGTTCACTGGAACAAAGGGCATGACCCAGAGCCCAACCCAGGTTTCGTCAATTCTCCATGAGAGGAGTGGCTTGGGGGTGAGGGACAGTGAGAGTGGGAAATACGTGACTGGCTGAGCTGGGCTGGGTAGGAGGCCTGAGATCACCTCTGCAATAAGCAGAGGGCAAGAAATGGGGAGAGAGCGATTTGCATAGCACAGCTGAGGTGGTAGCTAATAATTTGGGGTCGGTGCCTCAGCTCTGATGTACAATCCTGTCTGCCCTGGGAAGTCAGAGCCTCTTTTTCCAGGCCCGGCTCCACCACAGATTTGGGGAGTCACTGGGCAGGGTAACTGACCTGTCCTTTGCTTCAGAGATGACACATCAGCTCTCAGCCAGCCCAGTTCACGTCGCTTAAAGCCAGTTGAAGGGACAAAGAAACGGCCTGGCCAGCTCTGTCCATATCAGGACATGGAGATAGGGCCAGGTTTATCCGAAATGGAGATAGGTACTCTTCTTTCAAGGAGAGTCTTCTAGGTGGTTCCCCACAGCACACGTGTGTGAGATCTTTATTTGTTGCAACTTGCTGTGCTTTTTTTGGAAAGAGGTTTCAGCTGCCATTAGCATGGGTATCTTTTCCCAGAGGAGTGACGTTTGTTGGATGCCAAGACTGAATTAGAGAGGTAAACATTCTGCAGTTTCCTGTAGTTTCATATATTTATTTTATTTTTATTTATTTATTTATTTTGCAGCACCGAGGATTGAACTGACAGCCTCACGCCTGCCAGACAGGCACTTAAGCCACTGAGCCAAACCCCCGGCCCTAGTTTTTTTGAGGCAGGGTCTCACTACGTAGCTCAGGCCGGCCTTGCGCTCGCATTGTAGCCCAAGCCAACCTTGAACTCACAATGCTCCACCTACCTCAGCCTCCCGAGTGCTGGGATTAAAGGTGTGTGCCACCACGCCCAGCTTCCTGTAGTTTTATTAGTGTTCCAAAATCAAAATCTGTGTTTGTGTAAGCCCAGTAATGGAATTGCTTCCTTAATGTAATATGAGACATCTGTCAAAGTAGAATGCTGTCCTATTTATGCATGCATGTATGTATATACATAGTGGTTTATTTATTATTTCACTTGGGATTGAACCCAGGGAGAGGTAGCTTCTCTGA
Source organism: Dasyprocta punctata (assembly GCA_004363535.1). Lineage (NCBI taxonomy): Eukaryota > Metazoa > Chordata > Mammalia > Rodentia > Dasyproctidae > Dasyprocta > Dasyprocta punctata. Next base: position 19,326 of record RJWM01026989.1, on the reverse strand, counting down.
GAATCTCAACAGAATTCCCTCGAGTGTCTTATTGGATGGAAGCCACACAAGCTGTCACACGCCTACCCTTTTCCTTCCTTTCTGCTAGGTCCAACACGCCAACAGGATGCCAGACCCTGATTCTTACCATCCATGCTGGGGAAAGGGAACTTTTCTGTAGACTCATCACTGCTGTAGGCACTGAAATTTTTGCTCCAGGCACGATGGTCCCACATGCTGTCACCCCAGGGGCCATCAACTTCACGACCCTCTCGGCAATCCTGGCACCAGTTTCGCAGCTCTGTCAAGCCCTGTGATGAATACTGGGGTGAGTCCCATGTGTGGAAGAAGAGGAGGCCTCAGGAGTCTCCCAGGAAGCCATAGAAACACAGGTGATGGTGTTGCCCTTGAACCTGAAACCTTCGGGGCACAGTGGCAGCAGTGACAGAGGCAGGGGAGGGTGAGGAGGTGCAGCCCCACAGGAACCACCGGCCCCCTCTGGCAGCACCAATGCACTGTCCACCATGCATATCATGTGTATTTTGTACCCATTCCCTGATTCCTCTAACCCTTACTCCCCTCTTTGCCTTCCCTCTTTGCTAATAAGAGTTCCTCTTCTACCTTCCTGCTTCTTTGTTAGATGCCATAAGTTAGGGAGAACACGTGATGCTTGTCATTCAGAGTCAGGATTGTTTCATCCGAGGTGATGATCCAGTTCCATCCATTTTCCTATAAATGACATAATTTGCTTCTTCTCCGTGGCTGCATGATACTCCATGGTGTGTACGTATCACATGTTCTTCTTCATCTGTCTGTTGATGGACATTTAGACTGGTTCCATACCATAGCTATTGTGAATGGTGGCGCAGTAAACACAGCTATGCAGGTGGCCCTAGAGTAGAGTGAGTTTAATTCCTGTGGGTATTTATCAAGGAGAGGTATAGCCAGGTCATATGAGAGTTCTATTTTTTGTATTTTGAGGAAGCTACATTCTGATGTCCCTACTGGCTACACTAATTTATATTCCCACCAGCAACGGAGAGGGGTTCATTTCCTCCCACATTTTCTCCAGCATTTGTTGGTTTTCTTGTGTTGGTGGTAGCCATTCTGACTCAGGTGAGACGGGATCTCAATGTAATTTTGATGCGTATTTCCCTAGTGGCTTTTTTTTTCATGTTGGTAATTGAACCCAGAGAGTGAATCAACCTCCTCACCACCACCTTTAAGAAAATTGAGATAGTCTTTCACTGAGTTGCTAAATCACTCAACTGACCTCAAATTTGTGATCCTCCTGCCTCAGCCTCCCAGCATGCTGGCATTACAAGCATATGTTAAGTTTTTAATGTTGTTTGTTTTGGAGACAGGGTCTTGCTGTGTAGCCCAGTCTGGCCTCCAACTCACAGTGATCCTCCTGCCTCAGCCTCCTGAGTGCTGGGATCAAAGATGTGCATCACCACACCCAGCCACTTAATGTTCTTTATATATAGATTTTTTTTTTTTTTTTTTTGGTACCAGGGACTGAACTCACAACCTCGCACCTGTCAGGCAGGTGCTTAAACTACTGAGCTAAATCCCCAGTCCTATATATAAACAGTCTGTCAGAAGAGTAGCTGGGAAAGACTTTCTCCCATTCTGTAAGCTGTCTCTTCACTCTGTTCGGTATTTCCCCTGCTGTGCAGAAACTTTTAAATGGATTTAGTCCCAGTTAATTCTTGTTACTATTGCCTGTGAACTGGAGTCCAATTCAGGAAGCCTCTGCCGCACCTCTGGCTTCACCTGTCCCTTCTAGCAGGTTTAAAGTTTCAGATGCTATACCTGGGTCTTTGACTGATTTTGAGGTGAAGTTTTGCACAGGTGAGAGATACGGATCTAGTTTTCATCTTCTACAAGTGGCTGTCCGGCCTTCCCAGCACGCTTTGTTAGGGAGCCTGTCTTTTCTGCAGTATTTTTGGCCCCTTCGTCCAGAAACCGACGGCTGTAGCCACATCTTCTGTCCTGTTCCGTTGGTCTGCATGTCTGCTTTTTGTGCTTCAGTACTATGGTTTTGCAGCACATCTGAAATCGGACACTGTGATGCCTCCAGCCTGCCTCTGTCCGCTTAGGATTGCTTTGCTGTTCTGGGTCTGTTGTTTCCATCTGAATCTCAGGACTGGTTTTTCTAGTTCTGTGCCACTGGGATTACATGAAATCTGTAGACACCTTTAGATAACTGTTGTATGATATCAACAGCAACCAGCAAAAACAAAGCAAACGTTGGCGAGTTTTTCTGTGTCAGGTCTTCCTGCGGGTTCAAGCGCATGCTTGGGAAATGCCCCACTCTTTGTGAAGTCCAAGGAAACCAGAGCGGAATGGAAATCAAACTGCAGATGTTTCTGTCTGGAGCCCGGTTGAATAGCACTTTGCCTGGGATATTGGCGCTGATGGTGTAAGAGCAGCATGCATGTAGTGGAAACTGTATTTTGGATCTTGACCTTTTTCGGGTGAGTGACGCACTACTGGATGTAGGCAGCTCTCTGTCAGCACAGTCACCAAAGTCAGCACCCAGCACAGCAGTGTGCGGTGCTGCTGAGTTGTGTGCTTGCTGGGTCAGGTGCGATCAGTGCAGTGATACTGTTTGCTTTACCCTGGATTTGCCTGCATGGTTGGGGACCAGGCTACCTGATAGATTATGGGGGGGTCTGACTGCATGATTTAAGCCCCTCAGTGTTTCTGAGGGCAGTGTGACCTTGCTTCAGGAACAGGGAGATATACAGGGGGCTACCTGCATGCCTGGCTATGGGTGCAATGCCAATAACCCAGCACTCCCATGCAAGACAGTATCTGCTGAGGACAGTTGTCAAAATGCAGGCATTTGGGTTTAGAGAAAATCTGGTTCCTCATGATCTTAATCCTTATCCACCTATTTTCTACAGTTACTGTTCCATGAAATGTGTGCTACCCCTCCCCCTGTGCTTCTTGCTAGCCAACAAAAGCAAGCCGACCTTGGAGGTAACCAAGCCAGTCCCCTAGGGGTGAACTCCTCCCAGTCCCCCTTGTACTCTGAAACTTGTCTCTGTGTCTTTCTTTATTCCCCATTGGCACCCACACAGGTACCCAAATCTGATCAGCCCTTGGCACTGCATGCTGCCTGCTGGACGCAGCAGCACCGTACTCCTAAAGGCGTTAGCTCATCCATCTGATGCCCGGGACACCTTATTTCAGGGAAGTGACCGTTCTGCATGAAGGAAATGCTTGAAACGTTTCACAGGTCAGTGTTGATACAAATGTTTCTAAACACACCACTCACTTTTCTTCTTTAGTGAAGCACTATTGTGTCTATGGAAGACAAATTTATATGGTGGAATAATGCTATAATCATAAATATGCTGTGTCTCACTTTCAAGATCTCTATTTAATCTCTTCAGTCTCAGTACCAGAAAGACAACGACAACAAAGAAGATGGCAGGTAAGATAGCCAGAAACCCTCCTAGTGCCTGTTTTTGCTGTAGGGAAGTTTATAGCATGAAAAGGAAGTCCAAGATGACTGGGTATCTGTAGAAACTAGATTTCATAGCAGTGTAATCCCAGCACTCTGGGAGGCTGAGGTAGGAAGATTGTGAGTTTAAGCCCACACCTAGGCAACTTAGTCACTTCGCAAGACCCTGTCTCAAAATTTCAAAATATGAGCTGGGGATGTGGCTGAGTGTGAAAACTCTGGGTTCCATCCCCAGTACTGTGTGCACACGCCTGCTCACATAGACAAATGTGTGTGTGCATGAGCGCACGCGTGCGTGTGTACACACACACACACGGACATACACACACGGACACAGATGTCTGTAGAAATATATCCAGAGAGAGTCTCCTGAAATCCTTAATCTCAACAAAGCAAGGCATGTTGGGAGTTGGAAAGGCTCTCTCATTTCAGGGTAACACTGATGTACTTAACTGCAGTGAAAAGAAAAAGGAAGACAAATTTCACATGGTAGACTAGTGCTTTAATCATAAATATGGTGTGTCTTCAGTGATAAGATTGTGTTTAAATTATATACATTAGAAATTTTTCTTATGTATAGATACATAATACAGGCTGACTGTAAGTGATGTCTGGGGTCTTCCAGAGTTGGCTACGATGTTCAAGTGCAACATTAAGTCTCTGGAAAGCTGATTCACTCTCCTCCACCTGGTGGGTTCTGGCGACCTTTGCAGGGCGTTGAGACACCACAGATGGGGGGCTGTGCAGACTCTTCCTCTGATCAGGTGTTGGGAGAAATAGCTGGGGTAATTTTGTAAACTGGGGTGGTTCTGGGCACAGCCAGAGACCCAAGATCAGAGAAAGGTGACTCCTGAGAGTCCCCAACAAAGTTCTTACTCCATGACCGGGTCAGTCGTGTTAACACCGAAAGGGTGGAGGGAAACCTAGAAATTGTGTATTCATCATGACTGAAAAAAGAGAATTAATTTCAAACCAACGATGCTCCAGTCTGTCACCTCAGGCACTTCAAAACGCCTTCAACTGGAGTAAAACTGATTATCCTCTACAATTTGGGCGTTTCTCAGCCCAAACCCAAAACTACCTAAATGTGATCCCAGAAGCACCCTATCACTGTCACCTCAGTCTGAGGACTCCGCAGAGTCTAGAAGCCGTCTTCCTCAGGTGCGGCCTGGACCCCCGATTCGGGGGAAGTTGCATGGCTGGACCCAGGCCGCCGGGGAGGGGAGAGGCGGTCTCCAGGGATTTGTGCGCGTCCCTGAAAGCCGCTCCCCCCACACTTTCTTACTCCTTGGCAGACACCGGAAGCGGTGGGAGGACTTCCGGCTCAGGCTGCTTCACTTCCGGTGCGGAGCAGTCTCGCGGGTGCTGTTCTCAGGCTACAGGAGCCGAGGTGCACTTCTGGAGGCGCCGCATGACGTAAGTCCCCAGGGCCACCAGGGGGATGCACATGGTGGAGGACGCCACGAGCAGCCCGATGACGGCCAGGGCGTAGGCGGGGTAGTCCTTGGTCACCAGCTGGCCCTGGGGGGACACGCCGTGTCAGGGAGGGGCCTTCCTGTCATAGTTTCCTGAGCGCCGCCAGGCCTCGGCCACCACGAGGTGGGAGAGACGGGCAGTCTCACACACAGGGCTCGGCCAGGGCCAGCCGGTGAAGACGGGCCCCCTGACGTGACGAGAAGACGCTACCTCGGGGCGTGCAGCATGGCGGGAAGCGGCCGGCCTCTCCAGGGCGAGCGCCGAGGGGGCTTCTGGGAAGCAGGGTTTCCGCGCCCGCGCGCGGGACTCGGTGCAGGCGCACGTGCCTCGGTTCCTCGGGCCTGCAGGGCCCCCGCGCGCTGAGGAGCTGGGGACCCGGCTTTCTCAACCCACCCATTGTGAAGAAACCATTTTTCCTTCTCATCGTTTTGTTTCCGCCTAGTGATTCAGCCAGTCTGTTGGGACACCCAAGTTAACCTGGGCCTGGGGACCCTGGGAAGACAATTTGGGAACCCTGAAGGGACAGTGCCCTCAGGTGGCGTCATTTGGATACGATGCTTCCAGAAGCTTCCTTGGGGACATTAAGCCCGGGGCCATTGGACTCTCCTGCCTTCTCTGGCGCCTGTGTGCCCTGTTCTTGCTGCTGTTTCTTTTCTTTTTTCTTTTTTTGGTACCGGGGATTGGGTTTACGACCTCACACTTACCAGGCCAGTGCTAGAACTGCTGAGCTAAATCCCCAGCTCTTGCTGCTCTTGATAAAACAGGAAAATGGTGATGATGATTAGTTACAGGTCCAGAGTTTGAGCCCTGGTAAATTATTCTTGGCATTTGGATACACCAGGCCTCTCCCTTTCTTTGCCTTTTCTGTCTGCTTGTGAACCAAGTTTGGGTTCTCTTTTAGAGCTAGCTGGGGTTCTTGGCAGGGAACTTTGAATTCTCAGTGCCTTGTTTTGTAGCTGTGGTGCCAGTTTGTAAAGAAGAGACCTAAGGATCCTAGATAAAGTGAGGAAATGTGATTGAACTGTCTGTTTGTAAAGTGGTAACTGTACGTTACCGTGTTGCTCTGTGGTATGGCTAAAATGTTAAATTCATGGATTTCTGACAAACGCATTCATCTCAATTTGTTGGTAAGCTAGAACAAAGGTGTTTTTAGAGCTGGGAGTGTATTTTTTGCCTGGATTGCTGGCCAGTCAGGGTTCCATTTTAAGCATTCAAGGTACAATACCTATTGTTTGTATATCTCAGGCACAGCAACTTTTATGCTTTTTCCTTTGAAGAAAGAAATCACTTGAAGTTTTCACTGTGCTTGTCTTATACCTCCAATCTCATGGGTAATCTAGAAATGACTTAATAAATTGGATAAATAATTCTTGGGATAGTTTATAAATGTATATGATAGACATAAAACATCTGAGTCATTTGTAAATAAGCTAAAATACTGAAACATCTGTTACTAAGTTTAAATTTAGGTACTCTTGATTTCATAAAATATATGAAAGAAAATGTATTTGGAACTGTCAAATGTGTTTGGTAGATTGTGTTTCTTAAAAGCCTTGTAATATATACTGTAAAAAAAAAAAACGTGATTGTTAAATGGGTTTGTGAGGAACTGCTCTAAAGGGACAGTAAATGTCTAGAAATAGGCCCGGTGTGGTGGTGCATACCTGTAATTCCAGCACTCAGGAGGCTGAGGCAGGAGGATTGCTGTAAATTCGAGACCAGCCTGGGCTACAAAGTGAGCTCAAGGTCAGCCTGAACTGCATAGTGAGACTCTGTCTCAAAAAGCCCTGCCCCCAAAAAAGTCTAGAAATGAAGGCTTAAAGTACATTTTTATCTAATGTAGGCCAATAATTTGGAGGGAATACATTTTAAGATGATTGGGGTTATATTTGTTCATCATCTTAAAGTACCCTACATTTTAGTAATGTATATATAAGGAGAACTCATTAGGTATTTAAGTTTTTAAAATTTAGCTACCATATAGTTCAGATAATAGTTTTAGGAAAACAGCTTCTGTTTTGCTCCAGATAGAGTTCATAGCTGCCCTGCAACAGGCAAGCTACTGCTCGTTTCCCCTCTGGTACTTGATAGATCTGATACTTAAAAATGAAATTTTAAAAAAATAATCATTTTGTTTTTGCAGCAAGATTTTTCAAGATTCAAAAATATTAGGCTTTCTGCTCTCCAGATCTATTGTTTTTAATGTACGTTCCGTTCTTACATCTAGAGATGACATTCATAGTTTTCTGGAGGATGAATATGAACATATAACTCTCAGTTGGCAGACAAATATTTGAGAATCTTCAAATAGACATGGACTGAGTTCTCTAGGTTTTTCATCAGTTGTTATTTAAACGTATTATTTGACTTCTTAAACCTAAGAGATTTAATTTTGTTTTTCTTTCCTTATCCCAAGCCTAAAATAACAGATGATTTAAAATATACTGATAACAGATGTGTGGTTTCTTGTTGGGAACCACAAATTCACAATGACTAATTTTGCATACTTCCCTAAGGAATAAAATGGAGGATTAGAATGATCATTTCAGCCCATTTGAGATTTCCCATTAACTCTTTAGGGATGGACCATCCTCTCCCACCCACTCAGACTGAAACTAAGACCACTAAGTCTAAAAAAACACTCCAGGGCAAGATCTTTCTTAGCATAATATCATCTCTGCTCTCTTGAGTCATCCCAAGATTCTATTTGCCCACTGAGTCATAGGCCTCTGAGTCTTTCACCAACTTTGAATCTTCCACTAGCTCCGCCTATCACTGTATACACCCTGTAAATAGTGACTGTCTTGGAGTGTTGCTCTCTTGGCCCATCTGGAGATATCGACTTCCCAGTCACTCATCGTGTATTACTAAATTTGTCTCTGTTTTCTTATTTTATCCTCTTACCATACACTTAACACAGGCAATCTGGACTCTTGGCTGGGTCCCCATAGTTTGATTTCTGGGATGGCATCATTTATGCTCCTCTAACAGCTATGTTTTGTGAGTTGATCATTTATCCTAACAGTACTTTCAACATATGTATCTTCTGTTCAGAGAGACAATCTGTTCTAAAAAATATGTTTTTAGATGAGAAAGTATTTCATATGATAAAATAAGATTCATTCTAAAATAAAATGACTGGATTGTTCTCAAATGGAAAAAAGAAAGGAACAAATCTAAAGATCTACATGAGTTGCAGGGATCTGAACCAATTGCAGCAGGTTTATAAAGTATTAGTGTGATGAGAGGAGGCTGATGTTTAATTAAGTTGGCTATAACTGAAAATAGGTTATTTCCAGGGTTTCCTAAAATCAAATTGTAATGTGCACGTGTAATACCAGAATTTATTCTGTTATGGATTGGTTTTTTTCTTTGTTTGTCTTTTTGAGATAGGATTTCACAGGCAGCTCATGCTGGCCTCAAACTCATGGTGATCCTTCCGTCTTAGTCTCCTGAGTGCTGGGATTACAGGTTCGCACCACCACACTCAGCTAGTCTGTTATGTTTAGAACAAGGCTTTCTTGAAATATTGATCTGATTTTGTGGAGGACCACCTGAATGACCCCTTGAAAGAAGAGCATTTATCTCCATCTTGGCTAAACCTGGGCCTATTTCAGTGTATTAATATGTACAGAGCTGGCTAAGACTTTTCCTTGTCCTTCACTTGGCTTTAAGCAGTGCAAATCAGTCTAGCCAAGGTCAGTGTTGCCCTGCCCTGTAGCTCTCAGAAAGCAAGTGTGAGCCTGGCAGGAGGGATAGCCCTATTCCACACTGCTGGCTGGGATCAAACCTCTAGATGAGAGGCTATGACTTCCCAAGGCATGAAAAATTACACATCAGAGCTGAAGCACTGACCCCAATACATTAGACACTACCTGGAGTTGTGCTATGCACAGTACTCTTTGTGCATATTTTTCTCTCTGCACATTGCAGAGGTGATTTTAGGTCTCCTACCTGGCCCAACTCACAGCACTCGCATACTTCCTGCCATTCGCACGGTTACTCATCTGTGAGCTACTCCCCTCTTCACAAATGAATAAAACCCAGGTTTAGCCCTGGGTCGAGGCCTTTGTTCCAGTTAGGCATCCTCCTAGCTGGACTTAGGACCCCCTGGCTCCCCACAACTATAAATGTGCCTTAGTGTTTTTATTCTCACCATGGGTTGCACTGGAAGTGGTAGATTGGAATTAACTTGCTAGAATTCCAGTAACTTTTCCATGAGATTACGAATATAAACTTCTCAGACCTTGATGAGCAACAGGAAGGGATCTCAATATGTTCTTAGTATAATTTACAAAAGAAATGGCTCAAAGAACAAAGACTTTTGTATATCAAAATAATGTTTTGTGCTTTTTGCTCTTGTAACGGTTTTGATTACTTTTAGGGAAATGAAATCTTAAGAGAGTTAGGGTTTATTTAAACATCTGTTATTAAGGTCTTTTAAATGAAGTCTGGTTTATATCTCAGGTTAGATGAACACTGTAGAAGTGCTGAGCTTTATGAAGTTTTATAGTGTTTTATAATAATATGTATCTTTTACTGATACCAATTTTATAAATTTTTTTTTCTTTTGTGGCACTAGGGATTGAACTCACAGCCTCGCGCCTGCCAGGCAGGCGTTTAAGCCACTGAGCCAAACTCCCGGCCCTAGTTTTTTGAGCCAGGGCCGCACTATGTAGCTCAGGTCAATTTTATAAAAATTTTAAAGCCTTTTGGTCCTGTTATAATGCTGTCAAGTCATGACTTGTTTTTTTTTTTTTTTTTGGTACCACGGATTGAACTCATGACCTTACACTTGCCAGGCAGGCGCTTATGCCTCTGAGCTAAATCCCCAGCATGACTATTGTCTTAATGGTGTAAAAGTAACCAGACTGTTTTCCTGATTTGCTAAACTTCTCTCTTGTTAATAACACCTTATGCACTGCTTGTAGCTATTGTAGATATGAGCTATGTCCCTGTTATCACTGAGGACAATCTTGCTTTATCCTGAATTAAAAATGAACTTATAATTAATTAATTGCAGTGTTGGGCATTAAACTCAGTGCCTTTTGCATGCTGGGCAAGCATTCTACTAATGAGCTAAATCTCAGCCCTTTGTTTTATTTTTAGTTTAGAGATAGACCCCAGCAGTGAACAACCAGCAGGATGGCCTCATAGAGACTGAGGGAAAGGCCAAGATGGACTGTTTGATGGGGGGCCCCAAAATGACAGTTTGAAAGCTCAGCACTTCCCTAGCTTCCCACCAGCAAATATCTGCTGGGAAGCAGAAACTGCTGTTGACAGAAACAGGATTTTAACCTATTCCTGGCTCCCCACACATACTTCCTGGGTGCCCTGCTGTCCCTGAAGTGGCAGGGCTGCTGTGTGAAGGGGCCCAGGAGCTGCTTTCCCCAGTGGCCAGGCTGGGAACAAGTTGCTTTTTTCCTTCTCTCCTAATGGCGGGTAGGCAAGTGATGCAGTCATTGGACTGAATGGAGCCCCTGCTGGGTCCTGGTTGTACCGGTGCCTAGCATTCCTAGAGGGATGACCCGTTAGAGCCTCTCTCGTGGCCCATGCACCTGGAGCCTGAGAATCCCTCCAGTTCCTGGCTATGGGCTGAGCCTATGGGGGACAGCATGACACACGTGTAACAGCTTAGCCCAGCTCTGCAGTCCGGGCTGAGTCTGTCGGCTGCCTTGGTGGTCTGTGGGTCTCACCAGTGACCTCCCCACCACTGCACAGCTCCTGGGGTTCGAGAATGAAAGGCCCCCCGAACTGAGGTGACTTGGGGGCCCAGCCGCACCCAACCTTGCAGGGACCACAGGTACCTGGGTGGCATCCCAGGCTTGGTACTGCAGGGTCCCTGAGAGGATGTAGTCGATCAGGTAGAAGAGGAAGAGGCTGACGATGATCAGCGGGCTCACGCACGCCCACATGACCTTCCAGTACCAGTTGAGGGCACGGCCGGTCATGGCCTCGAGGTCGGCTCCGAATCTGCGCACCGCGGGAGAGAACTTGGGTTTGTGCTGCTGCTGCTGCTGCTGGAACCAGGCGAGCCCAGCGTACCCTCTGTGCCCAGAAGTCTTCTCTGGGCGCCCTGAGCTGTGTGCACCGCCCTGGCCCACTCAGAGGGAGAGAAGGCCCAAGGCTGCTGAGAGACTGGTGGCACCAGTGAAGGAGACCTGGCCCTGCTGCTGGCCTTCAGAGGAAGCTGCAGTGTAGAGCAGAGGATGGGTCCAGGGGTGGTAGGGGCCAGGCACAAGGGCCGCGGTTCAGTCTGTCCCCAGGACAGGGCCCCTCAGGCAGCTTTGCCTCCCTGCCCTCCACCCTATCCTTGGGCATCTGCACTGCCTGTTAGAAACACCCCGGGTCAGGACCCCTCTGTGCCTGGGGACTGCAGAGTTCATGGCGGAGGCTGAGCCCAGCCTGAAGGTCAGGTATTGAAAACTGCTGTCTTGACAAGAAGGGATGGGATTGGGCAAGGCAACATTATCACCATAGCCCTGGCCCCTGCACCCGTCTTCTGCACGGTGCCCATGGAAGGCTCCGCAGAGCATTGCTGATCAAGCCAGGCTTGGGGCTTTAGGCCACCAAGGCTCCTGTGTGTGACGTGAATGCCTGAGACAGTCGAAGAGACACAGGTCAGAAAGAGTGGGTCCTTTCTTTCCCTTCATCCCTCCGTGTCCACTCCTGGGTGCAGAAAGGTGTCAGGCCACAGGTTGTTGTTGTGGAAGGACCACCAGATGGCGCTGTCCCCATGGGCAAGTGCAAGGGACTGGAGTTACCTTTCCTTGGTGAGACCCTGCCTCAACACTGGAAATTGCGCTTAGTGTGAGGGCCTTGGCTCCCATCCCCAGGACCATAAAAGCAAAACACAAAAACAACTTTTGAAGCTGCTCTGGATCAGCAGTGTGGGCCCAGCTGCATGTTGCATCATCTGGGGAGACTGAAAACTTCCCAGTGCTGCCTGGGCACCTGGGGTGAGGACCTGACCTCAGTGGAATGTGCCTGATTCTCTAGAATGTCAGTTCTCAAGCAGACCAGTCAGCGTCCTCAGAAAACACTGGTGTTGGCTGACAATCAGAGAATCGAGTGCTGGGAGGCTGGGTTCTCTTCCCAGGGAGCTGCAGGGTGCATAGGGCCAGCTGGGTGCTTCCTCTTACACACAGAGGAAGACAGGCAACAGAGGGGCTGCTGGTTGAAGCCCAACTGACGGAAGAAGTCAGATAGACAAATGAGTGAGGTCTCTGGGAAAATGACGGATTTGAGGGCAAAGAGCAGTCTTCTAGAAGGAAAGGCACCTGAGCCAGGGCAGCGGCAGCGGCTGTGGGGTCCCCGGGCCCCTCACCTCCTCAGTCCATACACATAACACACGGCGACCGCCTCCGCCAGCACGATGAGCAGCAGGGACAGCGTGGCCGCGTAGTCATTGAAGATGTCGAACCAGTAGCTCCCGGCCTCCATGGTGAAGAGCAGGCCGATGACACAGTTGACAAGGCACAGCAGACCTGGACACAGACACCTGCTGGCCTGCCTGAGGCCCCCACCCTGTCCCGCTCTCCCGCTCCTTCACACAGAGGGCTGGGCCCCGAGGGGACTCTGGCCACTGGCTTTGTCCACCTGGGCTGGAGGAGCTTGCCCTGCCAGGGATGTGGGGCTCAGCGGGAAGCAGAAGTGGCAAGCAGTGCACTCTCAGAGCGTCACCCAGGCTACAGGTCCAGGATGCCAGGTACTCCACTGCTCAGGCCCTGCGCTCATGTCAGGAGAGGCAGGGGAGAGGCTTGAGTGTGGGCTGGGGCCAGGCAGGAGCTCTGAGAGAGGTAGAGAGAGCAGGAGGTCTGCAGGGGCAGGGGAGAGGCTTGAGCATGGACTGGTGCCAGGCAGGAGCTCTGAGAGAGGCAGAGAGAGGAGGAGGCCCACAGGGGTAAGGGAGAGGTTGGGGTTTCCCAGCTCCCGCTGTGTGCCAGGTGCTGGGCATCTTGGAGTCCTTAGGCCTCAGGGCAGGGAACAGCAGGGCCCTTTCCCCTTGAGCAGCCGAGGCTCCGAGATGTCCCGCGGTGCCACCACAGCCACAGCAGGGGAGCGGCAGACAGGGTTCCAACATGGCCAGTACCTGAGATGGCCTCCTTGGGCAGGTGGCTGGAGATGAGCTTGCTGTCAGTCAGAGGGGTGAGGATGGCTGCCGTGTTGCCCAGCATGCTCCCCATGCCCAGCAGCAGCAGCATGAAGAAGTAGAGTACGGACCACAGCTGGGACACCTCCATGTTCTTGATGGCCTCAGTGTAGACGATGAAGGCCAGGCCCGTGCCCTGGACAGCCTGTCGTGGGGAGAAGGCAGTGGTTACCCAGGAGACCAGTGGTTTCAAACCCAGTGAATGCTAAGCATTGTGGTGACCTTGGAAGTGGTCAGGAGAAGCCATCTGCTGATCCTGGCTTACCTTCACACCAGGCTCTGAGGTACACCTGCACCAAAGAGAATTGGGAGCTGCCCAGGTGCATCTCTGCAGAGCATGGAGAAGTTCTGTCTCCGTGCCCTGCCCCAGCTTTCATATATTCTGGATACAACAAGATCAAGTGTGGACAGCCTCTGCTGTGACCACCGAGATGTTCCGAGCCCTCAGTGACGGGACTGGGGAGGTGTGCTGGGCCCCGCATGGTGGGGAGCCAGCCTGGTGGCAGTGCTCAGTGGGGCACAGTCCTGTGCTGGTGACCCTGTGTGGACACATGGAGCTGTGGATACTGAGTCTGCAGCACCCACTTAAAGACAAGTCCTCTGAGATGCCAGTGAGGGACAGGAAGTGTCATGGATGTGGGTGCCCCTGGCTCCCAGCAGGCAGTGCAGCAAAAGCAAACTCTGTAAGTGTTGGTACCTCAGTTTTGACCACCAGGACTCCCAGAAATTAAGCAGTGAGCTCACACACAGGGACTGAGAAACCCACAGGAAGACTAGTGAAGAGTCAGTGGGAATGAGAAAGCTAGGACAGTCTTCCCTGAGGCAGCAAGTGTTGGATTGTCAGAGGCAGAATTGCTATGATTGGGGGGGCCCTTCCCCAGGATTCTTATGTTGAATCCCTGTCTCCCAGTACCCATTTGCCCAGAAGAACCCAGGAATATGTCAAGACAAAGATGCAAAAGGCAGTCTCTGGCCTCCAATCCAAGCAGCAAGTCCAGAAGATGCAAACGCAGAAGAGATCATGAGTCCCACAACTGAAGTTTCTGAGGTGATGGCAACTGAAGTAAAGAAACAACTTCATGAGGCTATAAAAGAAATTAGAACAGAAATACTAACTCAACTAAAAGAAGAAATGAAAAACATAATAAAAGAACTGCTAGGCAACTCTAAAGGAGACATAGATGAAAAAATGGAGCATAGGAAAATGAGGGAAACTTTGAATGAACAATACAAAAAAGATTTAGAATACATGAAACAGATTCAAAGAGATTACCAGGAAATCAAAAACACCAATGAAAGTTGGCAAAACCACTTGAAAGAAACTAAAGATAGACTTTCAAACCTGGAAGACAGGTTTGCAGCTTGTGATTGTGAAAGGAAAGATCTCTTAAAAATAACAAGGAACCTGGAAGTAACAATACAATGGCTGCGAGACAACCCAAAGAAACATAACTTAAGAATAAAAGGTGTGAGTGAAAAAGCAGGGGTCAGTACAAATGAAATTAAAAGCCTATTTACAGAAATAATTTTAGAAAACTTCCCAGGCGTGGGAAAAGGAAGTGACTTTCAGATAAGTGAAGCATATAGAACTCCAGCTAACCATAACCAAAATAAATCTATACCCAGGCATATAATAATCAAGATCGCAGAAATTCAACACAAGAACAGAGTATTAAAAGCTGTTAGAGAAAAGAAACAGATCACCTACAAAGGAAAACCCATCAGAATCACAACAGACTTCTCAACACAAACCATCAGGTCAAGAAGAGCTTGGAGTGAAGTATTTCAAGCCCTGAAAGAAAACTTCCAACCCAGATTGGTGTACCCTGCAAAACTATCTTTCAAAATTAATGGAGAAACAAGATACTTCCACGACAAAGAACAACTGAAGGAATTTATGACCACCAAGCCAACCCTACAAAGAATACTGAAGGGCATTTTAGAGAGAGATAAAAAAGATCACAGTTCTAGAAACAGTGGCAGAGGGATATCGTCGAGCAGGGCAGACAACTGCAGGAAAGTGGCATGGGGGAGATGAGGCAGTGCATGTTGGTCTTAACCATTAATGTAGATGGCCTCAATCCCCTAATGGATAGAAACACAGGCAGAGTAGATCAGGAGACAGGATCCACCAATATGCTTTATACAAGAAACACATTAAACTCAAAAGGGGGTTCATAGACTGAAAATCAAAGGAGAGAGAATGATGTGTTGTGTGACAGCAAACCAGAAAGAAGTGGGGGTAGCTTGCCCATCAGCTGCAAAATGGACAAGAAATATATAGCGTTTTTATACAATGGAAAGATACTCAGCTATAAAGAAAGATAACCTTGGGGCTTTTGTAGGTAAATGGATGCAACTTAAGATCATGCTCATGGATGAAATGATCCAGAGTCACATGGGTGAACATCATGTTATCTCCCTAGTACAAAAAAACTAAAGGAGTTAGTAGGATTCAAAATACACAGTATATATTGTAAAAATGAAAGGGGAGGAAGTGTCTAAAAAGGGAAGGCAGTGGCCATTGTTAATCTATCATTAGGATTTGAGTCCTGTATTGTTTTCATTGAGCTGTTTAGTTTAGTCTTATTCTATTTTGGTTTGCCTAATTTTATTATATTTGATGGCATAGACAGCTATTTCAAAGATAACAAAATACATTATGGTAGCCATTATTGATATCTGATCACCTTGTTTTGAAACCCTATATTGCTTTCATTGTTTTGTTTTGAGTGACTTTATCCTATTTTGGTTTGTTTGATTGTATTATGACTGATGATATAAGCAACTGCTTAGAAGATAACATGAGGCATTATAGTAATCAGTGTTGTTTTACTGTGTATTGCTTCCATTGTTTTGTTTTTCACTGGTTTTATCCTGTACTATTTTGTTTGATTGTATTGTGCCTGATGGTATGGGCAGTTATTTTGAAGATGACAAGAGATATTATAAGGGGAAAGGAGGAAAGAAGAAAGGGATAAGGAAAAAGACACAAATTTATATTTAGGTATACATAAGATAGTTAAAATGACTATACTACTAAATGCATTAGTTATTGAAAAAGAACAGTTAATACTCATATGATTAGATCAATTTTACATGTCTATATCTGTTAATCTAAACAACCCCTTTGAAGGTAACCATATGCAATATTACAACCACTGTCAAATTCCAATCATTTCACTTAACCTATAATGTTATTCTATTGGATTTGTTGTTGTTGTTGTTTGTCTCCTTTGCTTTTGTTTTTCTTTTCTGTATCCATTTTCTCCATAAATTAAAAAGAAGAAGAAGAAAAGTATTGGAAGTGTGTCTGCAGGGTATAGGATATTTTGCACAGAAAGCAAAACCAAATCTATAGACAAGAGAATTCATGAATTCATCAAGATGGCTCACTGTAGGACACAGAGGATACCTGGAGGGACGGGTCACTGGAGGTGTGACCTGGAAGGCTGTTTTTTTGTCCCTGGCTTCTCCTCTTTCTGCTTCCTACTTGCTATGGACTGGGCAACTTTCCTCTGCCATGTGCTTCTACTACGCTGTTCCTGCTTTGGAGCCGGCCAATTATGGACTGAACTCACTGAAACTGAGCCAAATAAACCTTTCCTCCTTGCAGCTAGGCCTGCTGGGTATCTTCTCTCAATGATGGCAAAGTAACTAATACAGATGTAGATAGATCTCATTTTATTCTTCTTGTGGATATTCAGTTTCCCCAGAACCATTTATTAAAGAGAATATTCTTCCTTTAATGTACCTTTGTGAAAAATTGGTTGGCTGTAAACATGTGGATTAATTTCTGAGCTCCCTTGTCTGTTCCATTTTTCTATGTTTTTATGTCAGTGACATGCTATTTTGTCTGTAACTGCAGGATGCCTAGAAGTCAAGTATAGTGATGCCTCCAACTTCATTTTCTTGTTGAAGGTTGCTTTGGCTATTCTGGGGTTTTTGTGGCTCTATATGAATTTTAGGATTATTTTTCTGTTTCTATGAAGAATACCATTGGTATTTTGATGGGCATTGCATTGAATCTGTAGATTGCTTTGGTAGATTGCTTTAACAATGATGGTTTTCCAAATCCATGAACATGGGGTACCTTTCCATTTTTGTGTCTTCTTAAACTTCTTTCATCAGTGTTTTATAATTTTTATGATAGAGATCTTTCATTTCCTTTAAATTTATTTAAAACTCAAAAAACTCAATAGTAAAAAAAATCCAAATAAGTAATATGTAAATGGTCTGAATAATCCTTGTTCAAAAGAAGACATACAAATAGCCAACAAGTATATGAAAAAACACTCAGTATCATTAATCATTAATGAAATGCAAGTCAAAGCCACAATGAGATATTATCCTAGCCCATTTAGAATGGCTGTTACAAAAAGCAATGAGGTGACAAGTACTATAAAGGATATGGGGAGAGGGAGAACTCACAAGACTGGCGAGAATGGAAATCAGTGTAGCCATTTTAGTGAGAACAGAGATTCCTCAAAAAACTAAATCCCACCAGTCCCATGACTCGGTATATATTCAAAGGAAATTAAACCATATCAAGGACACATCTGCACTACCATGCTTCTAGCAGCACTATTCATAATATCCAGGAATCAGAAACAACCTAAGTGTCCATTCACCCAATGATGGGTAGGTATCATTCAACCATTAGGATGAAACCCTGTCACTTGTGTAAGTATGGATGGAATGGCAGGAGAGCATGTTAAATGACATGAGCCAGGCACAGAAAGACAAATACTCCAAGTTCTCACTTTTTTGTAGAAACTGAAAAGTGAACCTCATAGGAGAACAGTGGAATAGTGGTCACTGGAGGCTCTGAACAGAAGTCTGGAGGGAGGATAGGCAAAGTGATGGGGAGGACCATGATGTGGACAAAGGGAGGACCCACTCTGCTGCACTAAGTATCATAGCTGGGTGACTCTGACCTAAATAGTGTGATGCATTTCAAAACAACCTCAAGAGCCCGAAAGTTCCCAGCACAGAAATGATTATTGTTGAAGAGACAAAACTGCTAATTATCCTTATTTGATCATTACATTTTGCCTATGTGTATCAAAATATCAAACTGTGCCCTATAAATATGTACAAATATTATGTCAACAAAAATATATTTGAAGCCGGGCGTGGTGGCACATGCCTGTAATCACAACACTGAGGAGGTTGAGGCAGGAGGATCGTTGTAAGTTCGAGACCAGCCTGGACTACAGAGTGAGTTCAAGGCCAGCCTGAACTGCATAGTTGAGACCCTGTCTCAAAAAGACAAACAAACAAACAAAATATATATATATGTATATTCGAAAAAGCATATAAGGAGTAAAAGTGTAAAAGTGAAGGTTCTTGTCTCTAGAGAGTAGGGAAAACTGGACTAGCAGGAAAAATAGGCAAGCTTTCAAATAAGTCCCTACAACAATAATATGTATTTTGAGAATCTGAAGTAAAATTTTTATTATATTATTATTTGCAATTTCCAGTATTACTAAAATTTAAAATGAGAAAAGGAAAAGGAAAAGGGGTTAAGGATAAGAGAATACACAAGTGCTTTTCAATGACTAAGAATTCCAAACAGCAACAAGGGACAGTGACAAAAGACTGTCATTCTTGCTCCAAAGTCCCTGTGAGCACCTGGACAGCAGCACCCCCAGATGCCCCGGCAGGCACCTTACCGTGTTTAGCTCCGATTCCAAGCTGCAGTTTTTCATGAGCGGGAAGACCTCGCTGTACTTGCTCGGGTAGGTGGAAGCCAGGTAGCCCTTCACCTGCTCCAGGTTGCTGGCTGTCAGAAAGCCATCTTCAAGGTCAAAAGAATTGGTCAGCAGCAGAATCACCCTGCAGAGCAGATCGCCAGCTGGACCTCCACTGACTAGAAAGGCTGCTGGCCTTGGTGCCTCCCAGAAGCTTGGGGATCGAGTGCCATCCTGCCTGCCTCTTCCTTCTGCTGAGTTGAGGGATGGGAAGCTGCACTGGCAAGGACGGGGCAGCTCTGAATGGCTTTGATGAAGCCTCAGCCACGAATGGGCTGACAGCAAGAACCAAACCTCCACAGTGAGGCTATTGTAACCACAGGACTAGTGAAGCCCAGTAGACACTTGTATGCTTTGGTAAATGTCCTGACTGGCCATCCAGTTTGGAACCACATGGATGGTACATGGTGCCACATGTGATGATGGAGAACTTCGGTGTGGCTAAACTGAAATATGAAAATACCTGCTTGTGACTCCCAACCACCAGACGG
>RJWM01026988.1:0-27427 GCA_004363535.1 Dasyprocta punctata | reverse complement strand
GGAATCCCACTGCGGGCACTGACCGCCAAGATCAGAAATCAGTGCGGCCTCAACACGGTCCACAGCGGCCGGGAGAGAGGGACCCCGGAGCCCAGCGGCTCGTGAGGAGGTAAAGAGGCGGCGTGCTCACGCAGGACAGAAGCCAGGCAGCCTCTGCGAGGAGGAGACGCGACTGCGCGACACGCGTGGACGGAAGCGCAGAACGTCGGCTCAGCGGATGAGCCAGGCCCGGAGAGGACAGAGGTCACAGGATCCTGCAAACGTTCTCCCCACAGAAGCTGGGAGCTAGCTCGGGCTAATCACCCCACCTTGCTCATAGATGGTGACATCACCTGGAGCCCCATAGACTTACGCAACCGTAAATTACCAACTTAAAATAAACTAAACTAAAAAGTAAGAAAATAGCTAAATAAAAGCCCCGTGAGCAACCATGCTGCCACCTTCTCTTTCCCCCAAAGCGCTGTGCTTGTCCAGATCCAAGAGGCAGCTCGTGGCAGGGTGAGCGATTCCGGAAAGACCTGCGCCACACTGTGCAAACAGGCTGTCTCCACTCGCTCTTTCGTTCTCTGATTTTTTTTTTCTTGAGGAAAGGTCTCACTGTGTGGCTCAGACCATCTCTATAATCCTGAGCTCAAGGGACCCTCCTGCCTCAGCTTCCCAGGGAGCTGAACGATAGGCAGGCAAACCCAGCTTCTGCTCAGTTTTGAGGGGAAGGGAGGAGGAACAGGAACCGAGCATCTAGTCCGCCCCGACACTGAATTCTTGAGCTGTGCAAAAGCAAGCTCACTTAATAAGGGGGCGAATACAACCCAGCGCCCCCTGCCGCCACAGTGAAGAAGCAGGGGGTGAAAACAGAAGGGTCCCTCTCACCCAGGAAACGCCCCCTGTGGGGGATGGCATTCCCCAGGGGCCGTTCCCCCAGCCACGCCCCTCCTTCAAAGCTTCCAGGCTCGGTCATGTAGGGGAGAAGAGAGCGATCAGAGAGGGGAGGAAGGGGCCCCCCATTAAGCACTTGATACGCAGATGGGTCGGGAGGCGCGTGGGTGGCAAGGTCAGAACAGGACACTCTTGGCTTTTCCTGTTTTTTCCCAAGGAGAAAGGAGCGGCGCAGGGGCTGGGGGTGTCACCTTTCCCGCCGGGTCCCACGCTGAGCGGGGTCCTGTGGCTGGAGGTGAGCAGGGTGACCGGAGTCTCCATGAAGGCAGAGCTCAGCCTGGGGAAGGAAGCAGAGGGCGGGGCCACCTTTAGGTCACCCGCAGGCGTCCGGGCCCAGCACGGTCGAGCGCCAGCAAAGTGAAAAAGGCGTCGCGCCAGCAAAGTGAAAAAGGCGTCGCGCCAGCAAAGTGAAAAAGGCGTCTCCGGTCAAGGCGCTCACGAGCGGCATCTGACTGCCAGCGCCGGCGCATGGGTGTCTACGCCTGGACAAGGCTGCACACAGTCGCTCCTCTGAGCTCGGGGCCTGCACCGCAGGGCCGCCGTGGGGACTCCGCGAGGGTCACTGCTCTGCAGGACGCTGGCTTGCCGATTTTTTTTGTCATCTTTGTTTTTTAATTAAAGAGCAGCCAACCTGGGCTGAAGTATTTAGGGCCAAGAGGAAATGGTAGCTTCAATTTGTTTTTAAAAATATGGGCCAGAAGCCAAGCATGGTGGCGCACGCCTTTAACCCCAGCACTCGGGAGGCTGAGGCAGGAGGATCATTGTGAGTTCGAGACCAGCCTGGGCTACAAAGTGAGTTCAAGGTCAGCCTGAACTGCATAGTGGGACCCTGTCTCAAAAAACAGGGCCAGGGATTTAGCTCAGTGGCCTAAGTGCCTGCCTGGCAGGTGCAAGGCTGTAAGTTCAATCGCCTGTACAAAAAAAAAAAAAAAAAATATATATATATATATATATATATATATATATATATATATGCCAGGAATTTAGCTCAGTGGTATAAGCGTCTGCCTGGCAAGCACAAGATCATGAGTTCGATCCCTAGTACCAAATAAATAAACAAATGAAAAGAAATAAATAATATTAGTCATGGGGGGGTGGAGAAAGGAAAATGTTTAGGTAATTGAAATAAAATGTACCCAAATAGGGAATCTTGGTAGAGTATTCAGGACTTCCTCTTCCCATTCTTGCAATATTTCTTTCCATTTGAAATTGTATCAGAGTCAGAAGTTATCAACAAATCCACCCAGGAAGACCCTGTTAACTTTAAGGGATACCCTGCTCCCCAAACCAAAATTTTCACAAGGACATTTAAATGCAGTTCAAGGCTTGATTTCATAAACGTGCTTGTGAAGCACCTGCAGGACGTAAACATAACAGGGCGGACATGCCAACTGCAACTACATAAAGGACAGGAACCCTGCGCTCCCGCTGCACGCCCCGGGGGACGGGGCGGAGGAGCAGATGGCCCTTTGGGGTTTCTGCAGGGGAGGGGGCTGCTCTTAACTCAAACCCCAAAAATCAGGGGGGCTGAACTAGAGGAGCACAATCCTCGCCTCGTGTTCTCTGAGCACGCAGGGACGTGGATCTCAGCGTCAGCGCCAGTGAAGGACTTTCCCACAGTCTCAATAAGTGGGGACCGGGCCACAGCTCCGTGATGGAGGAGACAGATGGGGCTGTGACAGCCAGGTGACCCGGCCAGGTGAGGACAGCACCAATCCCGCCAAGCACCGCCAGACCGTGTCCCAAGGGCCCAGTGGGCACAAGGAAGCCCTCTGGTGAGGGCCAACTCTGACCCCTGGATGTAGGGTCTCAAGCACCCGTCCATCACCCCCAACACCTCTTGGCTCAAATCCAGTCTCTGTCAGGTCCCCCAGGGCTCCACGAGGTCAGGGGTTTAGTGTCCCTTCCCCACCACCTCCCCGCTGCCCAGAATCACGCTCAGCCCACAGCAGGGGTCTGTGGGGACCCAGGCGGCGACCACACCTGTTGCCTTCGACCTCGAGGATGCGCTGGTAGCGGTCTAGCTCGTTCCTCAGGGTCTGCTGGGCCACGGCCAGCTGCCGGCAGTCGTACGAGCTCCTCTCCAGCGTCCGCTCGGCCTCCTCGATCTCCCTCCGCAGGCTCTCGATCTGCTCGTTGTACAGCTGGATCTCATCGTCGTAACACTCGTGGGCGTTTTTAATCGCCTGGTCCAGGGCCGTGGTCTGTGGGCACAGACACTGGAAGGAACCCGCCCGCCCCCTCCCGACGCGGACCAGCCCAGCGCGCCTGCCTTGGGGTCCGAACTTCTTTCCGTTTCCTCATTGGTTTCTCTGCCAGGGACAGATGAGCAGTGATCGACTTTGGAATCTGCACCAAGGAGCAGCGTGAACACCAGGCACCTAGAACCAACGCTGCCACCTCTGGGGCGAGCCGGAAAAGCAAAGAGAAACCTTCCGCTCACGAATTACTATCCAGACGAAGTCCACTCCTCACACTGGAGGACAGTGTCCCTCGGGCACCCAGGCAACACATGAACAGAACAGGCGCTGAAGAGGCAAGAGGGTCGCCTCACTGATAACTAGGAGGAAATCACTTCCGGTTCTCTTTCAGCCAGTAGCGTGCTTTCATTTTTCTCCTGCGTCTGGATCAGCAGAATTAACATTTATGCTTTGCCAGCTAAAATGTGTGTGGGCGGGCCGGGGATTTAGCTCAGTGGCATGAGGGCCTGCCTGGCAAGCATGAGGTCACGAGTTTGATCCCCGGGACCAAATAAAAATGAAAATAAATAAATAAATAAAAATAAATTAAAAAATAAAATGTGAAATAATGTTAGCTGCCCAGCACTCAGGCAGCCCTGGGTCCAATCTCCAGCCGCAATAAAATGATGATAACAATAAGGCCACAAGAAACACTACCTGCATATTAATAAAGAGCCAGTAAAAACTAAGGTAGGAAAATAGAAAGAAGTGGTTTTCTACTCCTTTAAGGGCTTCTAGGCTGGGTGTGGTGGCCCGCGCCTGTAATCCCAGCACTCGGGAGGCTGAGGCAGGAGGATCACTGTGAGTTCAAAACCAGCTTGGGCTACAAAATGAATTCAAGGCCAGTGTGAATTGCACAGTGAGACCCTGTCTCAAAAAGACCAGAAAAAAGCTTCAAGCCATGCTAAGGACCCCAACACACAACACTAACAAGCTCACTCTGAGGTCATGACGCCTTTACGACCTCACCTTCCAGTAGGAAAGAAGTGGGCGGGCACATCCTCAAACAAAACGCAACAAGCCAAAAGCACCACATCCACCTGCAGCGGCCGCAGCTCACAGGAGACCCGCCCGGGACCCGGACTGTGACTCGGGCCTGCGTGGGGCGGGACAGTGCGCACCTCCAACCAGGCCACGCGGCAGCCCCCACGCCCAGCTGCCTCCGTGGGCACCTGGGGGACGGAGGCCTCCTGTCACAACCCGATTCCTCCCTCCGCCAGTCTGCAGGTGGCACATTTGGAAACTTCACTTGTGAAGGCGCTCAGGAGTATTCCAGAGGAGGCGGGGAGTACAGGGACTAGGCACGTGGGAGGATGCCTGTCCCGCCCATGGCACCCCAAACAGCTGGCCACGGGAGGGTCCCGGCAGCAGCGTGACCTCACCCTCCTGCCCACAGCCTGGGATGGGGGTGGAGCCGACCCAGCTGGCCCGATGTATGCTTTGTCTTCTGGAGACTCAGAAAGGGTCCTTCCAGGAAGGAGCAGGCACTGGGGCAGGTGCTGGACTCACTGGGGCGCACACAACCAAAACTGCCATCCTCCATTTGAAGATCTATTCGCTAAGGACACTTCCAAGGTCACCCACCCGGAGTGCAGCGCCTCACACTAACCAGTCCTGAGAAGCACAGGGCCCCACATGGAGGAGAGCGGTCCACACGCCGCTGGCCTGGACTCTCTGAAAGCATCGGGCTTAGAAAGCCAGAAAGCCCAGGAGAGGTCTCAGACTGCAGCGGACCAGGGAGGCTGATGCCTGGCCCAGCGGCACAGCCCAGGCCAGCAGACAGCATGGTGGGGCCGCCCGCGTCACAATTAACACCCGTCTCCATCGCTGGCCTGGGGGTCTACGATGTTAATGTGAGCGGAACGAGGTTGGTGCGGGGAATTCGGGGAACCTCAGAGCCGTTTCTGCAACTTTTCAGAAATCTAAAATTATTTCAAAATAAAAAAGTCCTCTTCCTGTTTAGGCAGTTTGATCAGGTTTCTGTTCCTCCATTCAACAGTCACCTGTAATGTCAAACACCGCAGCACACCCGCCCGCTCCTGGGACAGGGACACATTCTTAGCCGCTCCAGGAAACATTTCCAAGGAGCAAGAGGACGGGAAGACCCCTCCCTCGGAGGCCAAGTCTCAGAGCAACCTCAGAGTCACCTGGGGGCGGGGCAGATGGCACAGCAGCGGCACTGCCTCAGGGGACAGGGACACAAGGCCCCAGAGAGGACTCTCACTGTCCTGCACGTTTGAGCCACTCCAGATGAAAGCACAAAAGAAAAACACGGCGCACAGAATCTCTGCACCCTGGGGTGTGGATCCCCAGCCCACGGCGGAGTTGGGGTTTGTGCCGGCCAGGGCTAAGCTGATGGCTCATCTCCCTGAGTGCACATCCCCACGTCACGGCCGAGGAAACTGAGGCACACAAGCGGAGGGACTTGCCCAGAAGTGAGACACCTGCTCCTCGCAAACTCGGTCCTCCCCCGCCCAGCCCAACCCAGCAGTGTCCGCACATCTCCCCAGGCACCCACACGTGTGCACGTGCGTGCACAGGCACCCAGGCCCCGGGGAGCCGGCCACCACCACAGGTCATCAGGCACGCACACGGCTGCCTGCAGGAAGACTCGGACCCCTGAGAGCCCCATGCAGACCCCAGAGTTCACCAGCAAAACTTTCACCATGAGGGCAACAAAGAGTTGTCATAAAGTAAGAAATCAGAGACGGAGAAAGTCACTAAGAGTCTTTCTACCCCACGGGGACAAACCTTCCTTATCTCTCGTGACACGGGGAGGACCCAGGGTTTAAGGGGCAGCCCTGACTCCTGGTGGTGTCCAGGGGCCTGACGGCTGCCCTGCACGCCTGGACTCTGGCCCCGGCTCCGTGCGACGCTCAGGAGGAGCGAGCAGGGCTCCTAAAGATGGAGGGGTCTGGAGGGATCAGGAGGAAGGGGCAGGAGGGGTCCAGAGGAGGGGTCAGGTGGAGCGGGGCAGAGGGCAGGGCAGGGCAGGGAAGGGGAAGGGAAGGAAGGGGAGGGAAGGGGAGGGAAGGGCAGGGGAGGGGAGAGCAGGGCCGGGCAGGGCCGGGCAGGGCCGGGCAGGGCCGGGCAGGGCCGGGGCTCCAGACGCCGGCCGGGTCTCCTCACTGCTTCCCCGCGGCCAGTGTAGTTACTGTGCATCGCAGACACATTAATAAAAAGCGGGGAAGCTTTTTTTCTAAGAAAAGTCACGCCCCCTGCCGGCTCGGGAGGAGGCGTGCAGCCACAGCCCAGCGGGGAGGCGGCTCTGTTGCGAAAGTCAAGGCATCAAGGCCCGGTCTTTGGGGTCTCCCCAGGACAGCAGAGGAGGAAAGGTCTCCGTCCTTCAGACTGCGCGCTGCGCGCCGAGCCGCGCCACTAGATGGCGCCCGGACCCCCACGCGCACGGAGACGAGGCGGTCCCAGCCCACGGCCCTGCTGCTTCCCTTTCCTGTCGCGGAGCAGAAGCCGGCGCCACGCAGGGAGCGGAGGCGCCCGACCTTCCTCCTCCGCCCGCCGGGAGGGCGGCCCACGGGTCTCACCGCCTCTGCATCGGCCAACCCGGACGAGGGTGGCTAGGACGGGCGGGGGGGTCCCCGGGGGTGCCCAGGAAGTGGCACTTGTGACGGTGCCCGGGAGTGCTGCTGGGCCGAGGACGGCACCTCAGGCGCCCTGCCACAGACACGGGGGCAGGACCAGGTGTCCACGCCCGGGCCTCTGCTGGACACCTGCCACCGAGTCCCCCGAGACCCGGGAGCCCCCCGAGGCCCGGGAGCCCCGCATCTCTACTAGCAGAGCGCAGCAGTGGACTCCAGTGTCCTGGACGCATCAGGGGCAAACGGTCCGCCCCGCCTGGGAGACGCAAAATGCGCATCCCCAGCCCCCACCTACCACGGCCCAAGCCCCCGCGTGGACCCGGCCTCGGCTGAGCTCCCGAGAGCCGATCCGGGGAACCGCGGCCGAGACCACGGCATTTCACACGGCTCAGGGACTCCAGACGTGACGCCACCGTGTGTGACCCGCTGGCTAAACTCACCCTCACCCTGCACACAGAAGCAAAGAGACGGGAAGGGCAGGAGGGACGGCAGGACGGACGCTGTGGCCGGGCTGTGCAGGGATGCAGTGGAGGGGCCGGCCGCTGCTCCCCGCCAGCCCACGGCCACAGAACTAGGTGCCACCAGCCACCCGATCAGAGCGTCAGACACGGCCACGCACGGCGGCCGCACCTCCCTCCAGTCCCGAGACACCCATGGAGTCCGCCTGGGTCCCCACAGACAGAGCCGTGGGACACCTGCAGTGGTCACTGAGGCGGCAAACCTGGGTGTCATGGGCCCCTCCGGTGACCCCCACAGAATGTGTGAGCCTCCGTGCCCTCCGGGTCCTCCTCAGGGGTTCAGCCAACCGGAACAGAAAAAAGTGTTTTCCTTTTCATTGCATTTGTATTGAACATGTACAGACTTTTTCTTCATTCCTTTTTGATTCCTTTTTCTTTTTTTGGTTTTCTGAGACAGAGCTTCTCACTATGTATGTAGTTCACGCTGACCTTGACTCATTATGCAGCCCAGGCTGGCCTCCAACTTTAGGAGATCCTCCTGCCTCAGCCTCCCAAGTGCTGGGATTACATGCACCACCATGCCCTACTAGTTTTTCGTATCATTATTTATTCCCTAAACAATACAGTAAAACTGTTTACGTGGCAACTATTTACACCGTACTGGGTATTCTAAGTAACCGAGAGATGATTTCAAGGACACGGGAGGCTGTGCCTAGGTTATGCGCAAATCCGATGCCATGGCGTCTTGGGACACAGAGGTCCTGGAGCCGAGTCCCTGCCGCAGACGCACAGACAGCACACGATGTCCTCTCTCCGGGTTCAGGGCCCCCACCCCCCGCCCCAGGCCGAGCGGCTGCGGGACGAGAGCACTCGCTGGCCTCGACTCGCTCAGGGGGCTCACGCTGCCGCGGGGCCGAGCCACTCCTCTCCTGAGGCCCGGCCAGGGCTCGGCGCCAGGCCTTTCACAGCCTCCCCAGGCGTGGCGCACAGGGTGACCCCTCGCGCAGCCCGGGCTGGTGCACTGCATAGCTTCCAGAGCCTCAAACGCGGAGCGCAAGTCCGTCCGCCCGCACCAGACCCCTCCGCGTCAGGCGACACACCTCACCCACGCCACGGGCTGCGGGCCACCGAAGTACTGGGGTGCTGAGCACAGCGCGCATGCGCATGCGCGGCCAAACAAGGGCTCCACCAGCCAGGCCGCCCTACACTCGTTCCCACCCTGCGGGCAGTGACCAGCGGCCCACGCCCACGGCCGCGTCCACACGCGGCGCGCACACACACCCCTCCCACTACACTCCCAGGCCACTGCGTCTCCGAGGAGCTTTGCCCCGCGGGCGGCCCAGGTCTGGAGCCAGACCTGGCAGCGCCTCGCGGAAGCAAACACTGCCGCCCGCTCTCCTGGCTCAGGTCACATCCGGAGGAGAAATCGAGCCCGAGGAGAGGCGCGGGAAGCAAGAGCGGGCAAAGCGGGGCGCACACCCAGCCCAGCCCCTCTATTCCTGCCTCGCTTAACCTGGCGCAGCAAATCCACCACAAAACGGGCCTGGCAATCCGGACAGCGCCGCCTCCAACCTTCCGTGCCTGGGGCTCGAGGGCCAAGCTGTCCTGCTGCTCCCGGAAAGGGCAGCCGCGGGCCCCGTGTCCTGCGCAGAACAGGGAGGGCGGACGGAGGCCAGGAGCCCCCAGCAGCTCGCCCCTTACCCGCCCCCGCCCTGCGTTCCGGGAGCGTTGAGCAAAGCCTCCTCCTTCCGCCGAAACCCACGGCAAACCGGTGGACCTAGTGGCCACTGACACTGAGACAGCCTCTCCCTTTGGTGGGGAGGGGGCAGCAGGTGGCTACTGGGGCCACGGTGGCCCCCAACCCTGCCTCCTCTTGCCCGGGACTCCCCCAGGCTGGACCTCGGGCAGGGAAGCAGGGTGCCTGTCACCTGCTCGGCGTGCCGCTTCTGCTGGATGCAGGTGTGCTGGGTGGACGGCAGGGCAGAGATGGGCACCTGCGCGCCCCTGTGACCTTCGGTGACATGCGTGAAGTGTACAGCTCCCGCCAGGGTGCGTACCTGGGCCTGCAGCTCCGCCCGCTGCGCCTGCAGGTGGCACAGCGCCTCCCGGCCCTCGTCCAGCTGGCTCTGCAGCGAGGCCACCTCCCGTTCCGTCAGGATCTTCTCCTGCCAAAGAAGGCCATGCTCGGGTCACGGGGAGGAACACTAGCACCAGAGGGGCTTGTGACAGACGCATGTCTGTGGGCCCCTGGGTGGGGTGTGGGGAGCCCTGGGCGCAGTGGGGGGCATCAGAAGGACCTGTGGGGGTGATGAGGGTCAGCCAAGATCATGAAGGGGGGCCCACGATGGGACCGGACCCCCGTGAGAAGAGGAAGTGACACCCTAGCAGAACAGTGAAACAGCCCAGCGCGAAGGCTGACCCAGCAAGACAGGAGTCTCGCTCACGCAGGGACAGCAGGGTGTCTGTGCTGCCCCGCTGAGAACGTGCTGCCGTTCGGTCCCCACTGTAAGGCCCGAGCCCAGGGAGCTTCCCAGGACAAAGACAGGGTGCAGGGGGGCCCGTGCCCGACTCCTGGCGGCTTCACGAGAAGGCAGATCACAGGAGCCACGGCCTCGCTGGGGCCAGCCTGGGGCTCTGCCTGGACCTCGGGCCTCCAGCAGCGTCACAGCGCCAGCAAAGAGAAGAGGAAACCCCAGACACGAAGCCACGCAGGCGTCCGACCCAGGGCGCCCCAAGCTCAGCGAGGTCCCGGGTGTGAGGAAAGGGTCCCCCAGGCCACCCCAACGCTCACCTCCCGCATCCCACGCGTGATGGCAGGCGCCCGAGGTGCAGCCTGCATAAGCTGCTGCAGGATGCCGATGTAGGTCTGGATCTCCAGAAGGTTCTGTGGGGCAGGGGAGCCTCGTGTGAGTCCAGGGATGGGTCTCCGACACCCTCGCCCTCAACCCCACGAAGCGGGCACTCCACGGGTCCTTCAGCCTTCACGACCCATGCTGTTATTGTTTGGGGGTTCTTGTTGTTTGTATGTCTCTTGTTTTTTTGTTTTTCTTTTCTGTATTTTTTCTCTTTGAAATACAATTTAAAAATAAATTTAAAAAATAAAAATAACTTTCTAACAATATTTTTAAAATTAAAAAAAACACCTTCATGAGAACAGCAGGACAGGTGGGTAAACTAAGGCACGGCTCATTTTGCCATTTCCTTTCAGCCACCTCGGCGCTGGGGTACCGTCTTCGCTGAGAAAGCAGGACCTCCAAGGCCTGGAGGGACAAAGGACACCAGCCCAGGACAGCGTGTCACGGACAGCACCCTGGCTCTGCAGAGCCTGGCAGAACATGTGTGGTCTCGGGCACATCCTGCTGTAAAACAGGGTCGCCATCTGCAGGGTCGCTGGTCCCTTTCCGAGCCAGGGCGCCTGTCCCCAGCTGTGAGCGGTGACTGGTAACGCAGCCCCCACCTGGCCAGCTTTGGTCACCTTGTCCAGGGAGCGACACGGCAGCCTCATCCCTCTCAGCAATGGCAGCACCAACGCAGGACTCCATGGCTGTGGCCCTGTTCTGGGCCTCGAGGGGCTGAGGCCAGGCTCCCTCCCTCCCCCAATCCCTGACTCTGTGTCTGGGGACCGAGCCGTGTCACCATCTCAGAAGTCGGAGGATTGCCAGCTGGAGGGGAGGTCGCTTCTGTGCAGAGCACCACACTGACTTCAGCGCAGACAGGACCCTGCAGGCCACACCACTTACTCCACTTTCCCCAGGGGCAGACCCTGCAAGAAGCCTCCGAGTGCACCTGGGTGATCTGAGGACGCAGCCCGGAACCGTGGCCAGAGGAGGTGTGGGGAGAGGCAGGCGGCAGCCAATGAGGGCATCACCAACCAGCCGAGGGTGGGCGCCTGGAGCCCCATGCCGGGGGACGGGGAGACCAGCAGCCTTGGAGCTGGCCCACAGAGGTGCGGGGCGCGGGTACTGTTGCGTGGGGTGACTGAAGTAGATGGTGAGTGTTTAAACTTTGTAAAGTTTATTTCACTAAAAGACACGTTGCCAGGAATCCACCTTAAAATCCTTTCCCTCACCTCAAACATGCTTATCCCATCGTTCCTGCCACTTTCTGCAGCAGCTCTGCAAGTCTTCTTTCCTGAGTGTCTTTACAAGGTGTGATCAAAAATCCAGTGAATACTGCCGCCAGGTGCCATGCAACAGAAAGGCGGCTCATAAAAACATGGCACCGTGTCCTCGTCTACCGCGTTCACTGGGCCTGGCACTGCACAACTTCTGGCTCCTCCCCAAAGTCAAAATGAGCCAGAACAGTAAAAACTCTGAACCAACTGAGGACATCAAGACAGCCGCAATAGAGCAACTAAAGACATTCACGAAAGAGGACGTTCAGAACCGCTTCAGAAAGTACCAAGAATGGGCCAGCCTTGGTGAGGCACTGCTGTAATCCCAGCATTCGGGAGGCTGAAGCAGGAGGATTGCCACTAGTGTGAGGTCAACCTTTTACATAGTAAGTTCAAGGTCAGTCTGAGCTACATGAGACTCTGTCTCAAACAAACAAAAAGTGGCAAGAACAACGGGATAAGCGCGTTCACACTGAGGGTGAGCAGTTGGAGGCGGATTCGTGGCCATGCGCCTTTTACTGTAATAAATATTTTAAATTTAAATATTCGCCATGTATCTCCATTGCACCTCATATATCGTCATTGTCACTTACAAAATGATTTTGATCTGTCTACAGTTAGTCCGTGGTATAGACAGTCTATAGTGTAGTCCAGTGGTGGCGAACCTACAGCACGAGTGCCACAGCAGGCTCCTCGTACCACTGAAAGTTCTAAAAGGTTCACCATCACTGGTATGGTCTTAAGTCATAATATGAAGAGTCAACTTTTTTCAGCCCAGAAAATGCAAAAGCGTAGAACATGTAAAAATACATACAGTGTTACAGCTCTTAGCATTTTCTCAGGAGCGTCCTCTCCGGTCCTGTCCAGGTCCCCTCCCACTCTCCAGCCTTCCAGGCCTGACTTTGGGGGTGTCGGGGTGCTGGAACAACCAACTACTCAAGCCATAGAGCCACGGAACCACAGTATGTGGCCCGACCTCTCCGTGCCGCTTCCTCATCCTCCAGTGCAATTCCAGCCTCCCCTTCCGGGACAGCGGTGGAGTCCACCGGGCACAGACCCAGGGTTCCTCCCTCCTGCATCTCTGAGGGCTCCCCCCAGCAGCTGGAGCTGCTCTGTGCCATGGGGAGGCTCTGGGGACCCTCTGTCCTTGGGAGCGACCTCGGGTGGTGACCGGAGGAAGTGGACCCGCAGATACGAGTTCCCAACATCACCACCCCAACGCACCCCGCCTGCCCACTGCCCTGCGTCATGCCTGGCTCAGCAAGTGTCGCCAGTGACCGGCCTGTCCCCTGCACCAGCCCGTTCAGCTCGGAGGAAAACACGCCAAAGGCGCCGCTCATTTCAGGCCACGAGCACCTGGGTTCCCAGAGCGGGCTCAGCCTGGGGAGGGCAGTGGGCGGCGAGGTTACCTTTGTGTTCCTGTCCTTGGCCGCACTGATATCGTCCTGCAGAAACTGGGCCTCGAGCTGAAGGCGCAGGTTACGCAACAAGGCTTCATCAGCTTCCTGCAGGGAGAAAAGGTCACACGCCTGGGTCACGGGCGCCATGGGGCCGCGGGGAAGAAAGCGAGGTCAGCCAGGCACCTGCGCACTCGGACCACCCAGCACACAGACTCCTGTTCAGGCACAGGGCAGTAAGGGGTCTGCAACGGTTCCCCCAAAATATCGGCTCAGTCACTGGACCTGGCACAGAATAGGGGTTCCAACCAGGGTGACTGTGCACCCACAGTGCTTTGCGGCAACGTCCGAGACATTTTTCATTGTCACAGCTTGAGTGGTGTGTGCTTCCCCTCGCAGCTCGTGAGAAGAGCCAGGGAGGTAGCTAGCATCCTGCAGTCCACAGGACACACTCGCATGCACACACCACAAGGCCTCAAAGAATGCTGTAGCCGAAAATGTCTACAATCCCTGTGTTGAAACCCGGATCTAACCATGGGCATGTTAGCCCATGCCCATAATCCCAGCACTCCAGAGGCTGAGGCAGGAGAATTGCCTTGAGTTCCAGGTCAGCCTGGGCTAGTGAGTTCAAGGTCAGCCTGAGCAGTATAGTGAGATTTGGTTCCCCTGCCCCCCTGCAAAAAAAAAAAAAAAAAAAGATCTAGAAATATCTGAGAGTTAGGATGACTCTATAAACCAAGAGACCATAGCATGTAGGTAATATCTATATTTGTTCTGTATCTATATCTTGCCATTGGTGACTTGAGTTTCTAAGGCTACTCAGAAAAACCATATATTTCCCTTAATACTAATATCCAGGATTTTAATAGTTTTTTTCCCAATAACTGACAACATTCACCTTGAGACAGAACTTTAAGACAAAATGCATTTTTGAGACTGAGCTCTGTCAGAAGAGCATCCATTCCTTTGAAGTTGGAAAACACTCACTGCGGAAGGGTGAATTTTCTCACCAAACTTTCTGATGATTCAGACTTTCATCTCTTCAGCCTTGTTTGGATAGATCACATAGGTATAAAAGTGTTCAAACCAGGTGTGGCGGCCCATGCCTACAATCCCAGCACTCAGGAGGCTGAGGCAGGAGGATCCAAGAGTACAAAGCCAGCCTGGGCTACCTCGTGACTTCAAAGCTAACCTGAACTACATAGCGAGATCTTGGCTCAAACAAACAAACAAACAAGAAGCGTTCATGCACTTCGGATCACACTGTGACACCCAGAACTGGCTGAACCCCGGGGCATGTGTGGTGCTGTATCCTGGATGGGCACTGCTTGGATCTGGGGGGCCCCTCACCCCATCACCTGCGCCATGCACATCTGCCCACCTGAGGCTCGCCGGACGGCTCTCACTGACCTATCAGTGTCGCGTTAGCAGCAGGGTGAGTATTAGCAGGGGCTGCTCT
The DNA here is from genome assembly GCA_004363535.1 of Dasyprocta punctata. NCBI lineage: Eukaryota > Metazoa > Chordata > Mammalia > Rodentia > Dasyproctidae > Dasyprocta > Dasyprocta punctata. The sequence continues at coordinate 13,227 of RJWM01026988.1, read as the reverse complement.
TTAGTGAATGTGGATGTGGGGCTCGGCTAAGCATTTAAGGGCACCGTCCACCCTGGGATTGACAGGCAGAGGGACATGAGGTCCCACCCCAGGACCCCGGGCCCTGCCCCCTGCACTGCCGGTAGGTTCTGGCCAGGCCCCGGCTGTGCTCTCAGGAAAGGCGCTTGACGCCCCCCCATGGCCCTTGTAGAGGCCCCCGGCTCAGGAAGACCTCTGGTCACCGATGCTGACCTCGAGGACACGGCAATGCTGACCGCCACGGGGGCTCTCGAGTGGCCTCTCCCTGCGAGGCCAGGTTCGCTCCCGTGACACCTCTGTGGAGCCGACAGAGCCGGCTGCAAGCTCTAGGGACCCGAGTTGGCTAGGATGGGCGCCCTGAGCAGGGCCTCCACGCCGGAGCAGGGGCGCCCCTCACAGAGGCGCAGCGGGTCCGGGGAGCGGGAGGGGTGCTGGGCAGAGGGCTGGAGCCCTCTCCCCCGGTGCTTTCCCTCACCTTCTGCCCGGCATAGCCCGCTGAGGGTGGGGAGGGTGAGAATTCTCAAGCCTCTCCAGTCCCACCGAACTCCTCTGTGATGACTGGGGCTGAAGAACTGGAAATGGGACTCCAGGGGCCCCTTTTCGTTATTAGAGACCAAACATTCAGAATTTTAGAAATAGAAGGGACCCTCAGGGTCATGGATCCTCAAACTTTGCTTCTAAGTCACAGGTGCCATCTTTCCAAGGATCCCAAGGAAGCCAATGGATAGAATCGAAGCAGGGGCCAGGTGTGACAGTGCACACCTGTAATCCCAGCACTCAGGAGGCTGAGGCAGGAGGATTGCTGCAAGTTCGAGGTCAGCCTGGGCTCTATAGTGAGTTCAAGGCCAGTCCGAACTAGATAACAAGACCCTATCTCAAAACAAAGCCAAAAAAAAGAGAGAGAGAGACAGAGAGAGAGAGAGAGAGAGAGAGAGAGAGGGAGAGGGAGAGAGAAAGCAGAGACGCTTGGGGTTTTGCTTTAGTTTCTGTTGTGCAGGGGAGATGGGGCTGAAGAGTGACTCCAGGGCATCCCACACACTGAGCGCGCTGCACCACTGGGCCACGCCCAAGGCCAGGGACCCTCCTCCTGTAGGGCACAGTGGGCACAGGGCCCAGGACCCCCGGGGACCCTAGAAGCAATTCCCAGAACCTGGGGCTCAAAACCAAAGCCGGCTCCGGAGAGCGGCCTTCCGCTGTGCAGAGGGTGGAGAGCCCACCCTGCCCCAGGTGCACACGTGTGCAGAGCAGGGACACCGTGCAGCGCGCGGGCGCCCGTGTCCTTTCCCACCTCCTCCCGGGCCACGCGAGTAGAATGGGGAGCCGCTCGTGGTGCTGACCAGGCCAGTCCGCACTGGACCTTACCGTCAGCCCAATCAGAGACTCCCACAGTCTCGATGCTTCTACCGCCCACGCTCAGGGTCCTGCTTCGACAAAGGTCTCCTGCTAACGTCCCCCAAAGCCCCAAAGGGGAGCCAGGCCACCAGGGTGGCAGCTGCTGACCTGCTGGGGAGAGTGGGTTTTGTAAGTATTGGCTTTTGTTTGCACCCGAATTCAGAAATGTGTAGACGCTGGTGTTTCTATTGTGTCTGCGACGCTGTCAGCTGAATTTTCCAAAGCTTCACCAGCAGGAGCATCGAGATTTTTCTGAATTGAGACTCTGGGTTAATTGTAGAGAACAGTCCAGCCCTGGCTTTGTGTCTGCCCTGATCTAGAACAGGGGTGCTGAGTGTGGTCCCTGCATCACAACACCTGGGAGCTGGTGAGTAATGGGGACGCCCGCGTGGACCCCAGAACTGCCGGGTCAGAACCTCTGGGCCCTGCAGTCTGGGTTCCACACCCGCTCTGGGTGATGCAGCAGCGCAGCAGCGTCCCAGGACCACCGCTCTTAGACAAGGAGACCCAATCTGAGAAAGGGACCAGAGAGACGAGCACAGTCCAAGGCGCCCTTGAAAATGAGCCTTGAACTTGCTCACAGGGACCTAGAAACGCTGTTAAAAATCCCACTGCTGCAGGATGAGCATCCGAGGGCACCAGAGTGACTGATGAGCTAAGGTTCCCCTTCAGCCTTGGGGGTTCGAATCTCTCTCCCCTGCCCCAGGCACTCTCCCTTCACCCTTCTTTCCTCTCCAGGCTCCCCTCCCCTGCCCGGAGGCTTCTCCTCCTCTCTGGAAGTCCATTTCCAGCCTCAGGACCTCCACAGCAGGAGGCCAGCAGCCCTGAGCACGCGTGGGGCTTTGCGTCCCGCGGTTCACACTCTGCCCTCCCTGCCCTCGCTCTTTCCCACGGGTGCCCAGATGGCGGAGAAGCGCTTATGCCCACCTTTCAATGTGTGTAAGTCATTTTTAAGTGGAAGCATTTGACTTGAATTTCTATCACTAACATTCCAGAGGTTTACAAATAAAAAGAGGGAGGGGGGACTCTGAAGTTTACTTCAAGCAGTTCCCTTAAAATAAGCAAATTTAAAACCAGGCGTGATGATGCACACCTGTAACCCCAACACTCGAGAGGCTGAGGCAGGAGGGTTGCCGTGAGTTCGAGGCCAATTTGGGCTCCATAGTGAGTTCAAGCCCAGCCTACACTGCAGTGAGACTTGTCTCAAAAAAAAAAAAAAAAAAGCAGACTCAGGCCTCATCAGCAACCAGTAAGTTCCTGTGTCTGTGTTCAGTGACAATGAGCTCTGGAGGATGGCCAGGCCAGAGCACCGGCATCTCCTGGAAGGTCTTGCACCGCCAAGAGGCTGGGAATGCAGAGAACAGCATGGGTAGGAACAGAGCCCGTGAGGACGTAAGCCTGGGCAGGCGGCCTCCTGACAGCGGGGCTCTGCGGGGCGGGGCCCTCCGCGGGGCTCGGTGGACCTCTCCATTGGGAGCAAGGGGCATCTTTAACCTACAGCACCCGGCCCTGCACCTGGCTTCTGAGGGCTGCAGATGGCCCTGGTCCCCCCGGGAGGGAGAGAAGGAGTCCAAATAAAAAGACTCCCATCTACACTCGCCTCGAGGTGTGGGCTGAGGGGCTCTAACACCTTTGACCCTCAAGGCTGAGTCTCTTCACTAGTGAAAGGAAGGCACTGGACTGCGTGGTATCTGGGGGTGTGGGGGGCTTCTGCCCTGCCAACAACCAAACGCCGTTCCGGGGCTCCCCCGAGAGCAGGGCCCTCCCGAGGCCGGCATCTGCATGCTCCAGCACGATTCCTGCTACATTCAAGCACCAGCTGTTCCATCAGCCACTCTGCGTTCTTCTGTAGCTTGAATCCCTTTCACTTGAAAAGGAATGTTTTCATGTAAGTTGCTCAAAATAAACAGTAATCATAAAAATCCGTGACTCTCAAAAACGCTGTTCTCAGCTGGGCGTGGTGGCGCACGCCTTTAATCCCAGCACTCGGGAGGCTGAGGTAGGAGGACCGTTGTGAGTTCGAGGCCGGCTTGGGCTACAACGCAAGCGCAAGGCCGGCCTGAGCTACACAGTGTGACCCTGCCTCAAAAAAGTAGGGCCGGGAGTTTGGCTCAGTGACTAAAGTGCCTGTCTGACAGGCATGAGGTTGTGAGTTCAATCCCTGGTGCCGCAAAAAAAAAAAAAAAACACTGTTCTCCTGTGCACCCTCTAAATTCATCGCCCCTCCCACCAGGGTCAGGCACAGCACCCTCCGGGGAAAACTAAGCCGGTGCCCGTCACATCAAGGGCTGCATCCTAACTAGGATCACAGGCTGCCCACCGCCACGTGACAGGCCAGTCACGTGCTCGTCCACAGCCGTGTCGTTTAATGCACTGGGCTCGTAGACATCCTTCCGTGCCAGTGGAGGTGGGGACCATTACGGTTCCCATTTCACAGGTGAGAAAGGCGAGGCTCAGAGAGATGAGAGCCATGTAAGGCGGTGTCAGCATGCTACACCCCTCTCCCGGACAGCACAGCCCCCATGAGCAGGAGGGAATTGTCACAGTGACCCCTGTGCCAGTCCTCGCTGGCACTCTAGGGTTTCGTCTTTTCCCAAAAGCCTCCTGACAGTCCTGTGAGGCAGACACTTCAAACACGCACATCTCAGTACGCTCCTCCGTGAAGGCGTTGGAGCTGTTAAGAGGAGGGAGCCTTTTTCCTTAGTTCACACTGTCTATGTTGTCTTATTTTTCTACTGAGAGTATGTATTGCTTTGCGATAAGAAAAACAGAAGAGGTTTTAAAACCACTGTCACTTTGCACCAATGGTAGAAAGAAGGACTCCAAAACTGAGCCTGGTGGTGCATGCCTGTGATCTCACACTTGGGAGATTGAGGCAGGAGGACCGTGGGTCAAGGCCAGCCTGGGCCACACAGCAAGACCCTGCAAAAACAAAAGAGAGTCCAAAAAAAACTGCTCAAAGCTAGGACACAGCAAACACCCTGAGCTAAGCGGGGCCGTCTGACTCGGAGTCCCCTGTGGAGAAGAATGTGAAGGCCCGTGTGGGCACCGGGGAAGAGACTGGCGTTTCGTCAGCACCGTACCGAGGTCGCGGGCCTGAAGCAGGTGGGTGACAGCACCCCACAAGCTCTGAGTGAGCAGCCCTTCACCCCAGGCCCCTGGGCCCTTGCGCTCTGAAGAAACCAGAAAGGACAACCCCGAAAGCTCTTTGCCATTGCTGGTTTTGTCCAACCCTTTCATCCAGGATTATTCTGCTCTCAGCAGCAGAGTTCTCCCAGCTGTCTCAGAAAAACCCAATCAAGCCAGGCATGGTGGCGCACACCTTTAATCCCAGCACTTGGGAGGCTGAGGTAGGTGGAGTGTTGTGAGTTCGAGGCTGGTTTGGGCTACAACGTGAGCAAGGCCAGCCTGAACTACATAGTGCAACCCTGTCTCAAAAAACCAGGGCTGGGAGTCTGACTCAGTGGCTTAAGCACCTCCCTGGCAGGCACAAGGTTGTGAGTTTGATCCCCGGTGCCACAAAAAAAAAAAAAAAGAAAGAAAGAAAGAAAGAAAAGAAAATCCAATCAATCAAGCTCGTGATGGGAGACTGGAAGAGGGAAACCTTCCCCGTGCAGGGATGCCCCCCACAACCCTGAAGGAAGGGCTCAGGGAGAAGCTGAGCTTCCCAGGCCAGTCCCTCACCCACGGGCGCTGCCTTCCACACTCCAACAAGAGGGGGCTTCGCAGGAAATGGAAAGCTCTTCCTCTGTTATCTGGAGTCTTTCCCCATGGAACAGCCATCTCAAGGCCCTTGGCCAGCAGCAGGATCACTATGTCCAAATAACCACTGCCCAAAACCATGATTCCTCCTCGATTTACTGTGTGGGTCACTGTTTCCATAGGAAGATGGCAGTTGGTCACTGGCACACTGGCACATGTAGGTAGCCTAGTGCTGTGATCTGAAGGGTCCCCAAGGGTTCATGATCCGGGATCTGGGTCCCCATGGTGGCAACTTCAAGACATAGGGACTGGTGGGAGGTCACTGCTGGTCCTTCCCTTGGCCCTGCCTTCCCATCTTGCCATGTGATCTCTCCTCCTCATAGCCTCCCCCAAAGATGTTGCCCACCGTGAGGTACAGAGCTAGGGTCCTCACCAGATGCAGCACCATGCTGTCTGAACTTGCAGCCTCCGAAAGTGTAAGGTAAGGAAGCCTCTTTCTTTACAAATCAGCCAACCTTGGGTATTCCATTACAGTAACAGGAAACAGACCAGTACACCTAGCACAACATGTAAGCTCCATGGGCTATGTTTCTCTCAGGAAACCAAACATCCTAAGCTGGAAAGGTGCAGAAATGAGCATGAGTTTCACACACAAAGGCTGCTGAAATGAGGAAACTCAAGAAGAGGACAGCAAAAGAAACAGGCGACTCCTGCAAAACACAAACAGGAAGTACACAACACAACTGCTTCTGGCGTTTAGCTCAGTGCTGTAACCGCGCTACCAAAACCCAAAGGCAGGGCGACTCACCTTGTTGAGCCGCTGCAGCATTTCCTTCAGCACCAGCTGACACTCGCACTCGTTTTCATACCTGCAGGCAGACACAAAAGCGAGAGCTGGTGACTCCACACAGTCAGCGCACAGGTCCATCTCAGACAATTCTCCTGCAGGAGAAGTTGACTTTAGTTATAAAGAAGTAGCTGGTTCTGGACTTCCCCGACCACTGCTTCCAGACCTTCACACACCATGGCTCCTGGGAAAGGGGTGACGCCTGCACACTGCGAAGGACCATGGGACAAGGCCAGCAGAACAGGACTCGCCCTATCCGTCCGCCATCCGCCTCCCACCCAGCCAGCCCGAGGTGGAAGGATTCTACCTTGGCAGAAGTGCAGCCCAAACACAGCCCGGCACCACCTGCAAGGCCCTGGGTAGGGGCGACAGCATCGCCATTGCTCTGGCCTGTGACTGCCCATCCCGCGCACAGCTCCGGGTGCAGACTGCCTCACTCACTCCCCACAGCAGCTGAAAGACGGCGGTTACTGCTGCGCCGTGGGTGACGAGGACACTGATGCCGCCAGCTTGGCCCTGGTGCTGCCCAGCAGAGACCTCTCCCAGGCCGTGTGCCGTCTGTGCCCTCAATTCTGATGCAGGCAGTGGACGCAAAAATACCCCAGCTCCCTCAGGCTCCGCGGAGAGAAGGGAGACACCCTGTACACCCGCGGGCGGAGCTCCAGGCGCCTGGACGGTGCCTGATAAGGCGCCTGCCACTGGCCGCCTCGCCCGCACTCTCCGCGCTCCCCACCATACCAGGGCTCCCTGGGGTCACCCCTTAACCACAGCCGGCCCCACAGTCCCTGTCTCCCCCTTGGCTTCTAGAGGCCTCCAAGCAAGAGAGGACTCGGACACCCAGACCTGAGGCCTGAGGGCCCCCCACAGCCCTGAGTGCAGCGGGGAGCTCCCTGTTGGCCGACGCCACCCGGCCGGGCACTCTGGGAACAGCCACAGGGAATCAGGCACCAGAGTCCAGGAGTGGGTGTGTGTTTTCTCCTAGTCAGCTTCTTACCAGATTTCCATAAAATGATAGGCATCCAGAAAGCCAGAAATCACTCTGCTCAGTGAAGGCTTCCCTCAGGGGAAATTTTACCCCAGAAAAGAGAAGATCCCTTCCCCAAGGACCTGTCTTCTGCCTACTGTAATCTGTCCCCTGATAAAGTTACAGGCTCTCCAGATCAGGTAGGAACCCGACTATCTAGAAGAAAAACTACATTTCCCAGCAAACCTTGCAGCCAGATAGAAACATGTGACTACGTCCTGGCCAATAGGAGGGAGGCAGACGTATGGGCGGCAGCTTCCAAGTACTCCAGCTTGGCAACACTGTAGGTGCTCTTTGCCTCTTCGTCTGTACCCCGGCTGCCCCTCCACCCTGCAGCCTGGGACACGGGTGCCGCCCAGCAGCAAGCGCCCTGCTGGCTGATGCCACCCGGCCAGGGCCACACTGCGAGTAGCCCCAGCCTCCCCCGTGCGGCCTCTGCTGCCCCTTGGCTGCAGGAACCCTGAGTTCCAGTTCCTGTGCAGTAGTTCCCCAGCCGGGGGACCTGGCCCCAAAACCCTGAGTGTCTAAGCCTCAGTCTCAGGCAGGCGAGGTGGCAGATGCCTGTCATCCCAGCGCTTTGAGAGGCTGAGGCAGGAGAATCACGAATTCAAGCCCAGCCTGGGCACCGTAGAGATTTAGCAAGACCCTGTTTCGCAATTTAAAAATAATAATAATAATAAAGAAAGAAAGAAAGAAAAGGGAAAAGAATGTAAAGGAGCTGAGCATGCAGGACAAAAGTCATGAGTTCAAACGCCGCCTACCCCCTGTACCCACCCCCCCCCCCCCCCGCTCCCCCAGAGAAAACCTCAGTTCCGTCTTGTAGAATGACACGGGAAGGATAAGGCCGTGAGCGATAAATGCATCACGGAATCACTGTGCTGAAAGAAACCCGGCATAAAAGAGTAGATGTCGCTACAAATTCTAGAACAGGAAAAATTAATCGGTGGTGACAGAAATGAGAAATCGGCGCCTCGGGCTTGCCGAGGAGGGAACCTGGGTGGTGGAAATGATCCCGCTGTCTGGGGGCCAGCACTGGACAGCCGCGTTTGCTCAGACTCACCGAGCTGTGAGCTCGCGGTCTGTGCACTGTGAATGACACCTAAACTTTAACATGCATGAGAGGCCAGTGCTGCCGCTTCGTGGACACTGTGACGGGCCATCAGAATGAAAGCGTGGCTTACCTCCCCAACCTCACCCCAGTACTGGAGCCTGAACCCAGGGCCTTCCTTCCCAAGGACCTACATTCCCCACCCTCCCCACTTTTTTGGAAACAGAGCCGGGTTTGAACTCGAGATCCTCCTGCCTCAGCCTCCCTGCATGCTGGGATCACTTCGGCCTTCCCCTCTGCGGTGCCTCGGTTTCCCCGCGCGCGGCTTACTTGGTCCGGAACTCGTCAAGCGCGCGCTGCGCCTCCACGCCCTGGTGCTGGAGCCGGGTGCGCTCGGCCGCCAGGTCCCCCGCGCGCCTTCGGTTGGCCTCGGCGTGGCGCGCCAGCGCGTCCTCGGGCCCAGCCAGCTCGCCCAGGCGCCGGAAGGCATCAAGCTGCCCGCGCAGCCCCGCATGGCGCTGCTCGAGCGCCCGGGCGCGCTGCACCTGGGCGGCCACGCGCTCTCCCAGGTCCTGCAGCGGCGCGGGGTTCGGGGGCGCGACGATCGCGTCCCGGACCGGGCGTTCGGGCTCCGCGGCGCGCTCGTAGCGCTCCCGGCGGGCCTGAAACACGTAGCTGCGGCGGTACATGGCTCCGTGCGAGCGGCTGCGCGGCCTTGGGCTCCTATATAAACCCCGCGGCCCTCCGCGCCTGGCACGTTCCAGAGCCCTCCCGCTGCTGGCCCCGCGTGCCCGGGCGCGGACAATGGGACGGCGGCGGCCGCTTTGTGAGTGGATTAGCGGCTCCCCCAGCGCCGGGGTAGGGAGGTCGCCGCGGGCGCCCGGGTTCTGCTCCTGATTGGAAGGCCCGGGCTGCAGGGGTGGGGGCTGGGGAACACGGGATCCGAGGGGTCGCGCGCGCTGTCCACCGGTCCCTGGCAGCTGCGACGGCCACCAGGGCCAGCGTGCGACGCCGGGCCTTCTCCCCTCCCTCTGTGAGCCCCTAACGTGTCCTGTTCTCCTCTTCCCGGGGTGTGTAAGCCGCCCCTGTCGCGGTGATGACCTGGTGTGGGGCCCGCTCCCGGCTGCGGACCCTGGGCCAGGGGGTGAAAGGCCTGGCGGCTGGCTGCCCTCCAACGCGCCCCCTCGCTTGGCACGGTAACTTAGGTGCGCATGCGCGGTGAGTGGTTACACTGTCCCCCTCTACGCTCTCCTGAATTTTGATGTTTTTCTGCAGTGGAAAAAACAAGTACAACTGGAAAAGAACCAAGAGATGGAAGGAGGGAGCGGGAAGGGGAAATAAAGAGAATTAAGATGTGTAATGCGCACTACCGAGGCCCCACGACGCACGTGACCACTGTGCCCTGCCAACACAGACCAACTAAAAAAAGATTAAAAAAGTAAAAACAAGTAAAACACCACCGACGACAAGGTGAATCGATTCTTTCAACTAAAGAAAAGTCAGTACCCTCTAAATTGAATAAATTGTGCCGGGTGTGGTGGTGCAGGCCTGTAATCCCAGCACTTGGGAGGCTGAGACAGGAAGATTGCTGCAAATTCAAGGCCAACCTGGGCTGTAAAGAGAGTTCAAAACTAGCCTGAACTACATAGGGAGACCCTGTCTCAAAGGAAGCAAAAAAGAAATAAGATAAAATAAATTTAAGTAAATTGACCAACTCTCAATTGGATTTTGGCCCCTAGGTTTCACTTTAATCTTCATTAAGGAAATAATGAATTTTGATGACAAGTGCATATATACAAAATATTTAACAGCCAGGCTGTGACAAATTTGAAAGAAAATTGCAGTGAGCATGAAAAGAAATTAATACCATTTGATGAGGCTGTTCCTGACTATAAATATTTTGTCACATCTCCGGCTTTGAAAATCATTATCAAAAGAAGTGTTTTCTTAAAAGCAAGGATTAGCAGGACCATATAATTACTAGCTGTATGAATTGCACATAATTACACTACGAATTGAAGTCATAGCTGTCAACGATAGAGAAAGTTACAGAGATCCTCGCTGAGTTTATTACGGCTCTGAAGAGCCTGCCAAACCTTGGATTCAGAGGGGATAAAGCTAGTCGAGGCCCTCAGCCATGCTGCTGGGACCTATTGTTCCATTTCCTTCCCAGCGGTTTAAAAATAGGTTTTCTGGTCAAATCCAACAGGGCCTCCCGGGCCTTCTTTGAAGGGCCACACTTCCCGCGGGTTCAAGCTCGCTGTAGAGAGCGCGGGCGCACTGAACGGGACGGTGAGTCACCGGCCCTCTGACATCACGGGATATTGCTGCAGAGCAAACCACCCAAGCTCAGTGTCACACTCACGGTCACACGGTGAGAGCAGGACTCACGGTCTCCCCCAGGCCCAGGCGGGGCTTCCGGGGGTTCCAGCCCCGTCCTCGCCCTCCAGTGTCACACGTCTGCTCACAGCCTGTGGGGCAGAGCCCAGAGCCAGGGCAGAGGCCGGCTCAGACAACTGGTGAGACTCCTTGTACCCCTCAAAGCGATCCCCCTGGAGACAAAAGTACCCCAGAAACACAACAAAGGAAAGAATGCTGCTCCCCTTTAATCCACCAGGACAAACCCTTAGAAAATGCCTACTTACAAAGCATACTCGCAGAGGGTTCATTTTTTTGTTTTTTGAGACATGATCTCTGCATGTGGTCCCGGCCAGCCTTAAGCTTGCAATGCATCCCGTGCAGTCCTCAAACTTGCAACCCTCCTGTCTCAGCCTCCCAGAGTGCTGGGATGACAGGCCTGCACCTCTACACCAGGTGAGAATTATTGAGCAAAGTCAAGTCCCTGCCCTTGGGGTGCAAGAGATAAATTCTTATCCAACTGATTAAAACACACACACACACACACACACACACACACAAATCAGGAAAAGTTGAGATAGGCCTAGGGATTTAGCTCAGTAGCATAAGCATGGCAAGCATGAGGTCATAAGTTCGATCCCTGGTACCACCAATAAAAAAAAAAGAGAGAGAGAGAATTTAGCAAAATGCTATGCTCAAAGAAAAGGGGGGTGTGGTTAGCGTGTGAGTGAGGAGCGTCAGGTCCCAGAAGACAGAGGATCACAAAGGGGCTGCTAAAGGCAGCGACAGAGTGAATCTGAACCCGGTGAGGCTGACCCCAGACCCCCAAATGACACAGATCGTGGGGGCAGCAGGCCTCAGACCAGATGGCCTCACTGGACTCCCACACGACTGCCACTTCTCCAAGCCTCACTCAAAACTGGCAACAAAGAATTTCTTTCCCAACACTTGGGAGGCTGAGACAGGAGGATCTTTATGAGTTCAAGGCCTGCCTGAACTACATAGTAAGACCCTGTCTCAAAAAAAACAAAAATAAGATTTTTTTTTTTTTTAGAGTAAAACTCCACAAAAGAATAGAAGAAAAGGTCACAGTGGACAGTACACATCAAGAATCTTCAGTAGACTGGAGAGGGCGTTCTGTGGGAGACGCGAACAATCCTCAAGGGAAACCCACGGCTTCGAGAGAAAGGCCTGCGGCTCCGGGCCTGGGGACAGTCACTGCTCAGCCGGTCCAGCCTGGCGGCCATCGTGTGTGCCGAGGTGGCCCAAACCCAAGCCACGGACCACCTGGCCACCGCTCACTTCACAACCAAACTTCGCTGCTGCAGTTGAGGAACTGTTAAAAATTTCTCTTCTTAGTCTTTTTTTTTTTTTTGAAATTTAATGCCTTTCCCAAAAAGCATATGATTTATATAATTTCCACTGTCCTGCACCAGGACAATGGGACCATTGTGAGATCCTGATCCCCAGCTATTGGTGCTATTTAAAGTGTAAATATTTCTTGTTGGATTTTTGTTATGATTAATAGGATTTTCATCACCCATGAGGAAAGACATTAAACTGATGGAGCTCTAACGCCAGGAATTTAGCTCAGCAGCTCAAGCACTTGCCTGGTAAGCACGAGGTCATGAGTTCGATCCCTGGTACCAAAAAATGAAACAAAACAAAACAAAATTGGTGGAGCTCTAGAAGCATGACACCCAGGCTATAACCATGCCTGAATTGTGCTTTTTTTTTTTTTTTTTTTTTTTTTTTTTTTTTGTGCAACAGGGACTCACTCTGTAGTTCAGGCTGGCCTTGAGCTCTCAGCAAGCTTCCTGCCTCAGCCTCCCGAGTGCTGGAATTACAGGCATGCATCACCATGCCTAACCTTGGATTTCCCTTCTGTTTATCTCGGTTCAAACTCCCTAGAAACAACCTGAGAACAATTAACATGAAGGCATGGCTGGTCTTCCCTAACAGTGTGCTGCACGTCCTCAGATCCAACCAAACACAGATTAAAAGCACTCAGAATGAAAAAAAAAAAAAACTACCAGGCACAGAGTGGTGGTGCATGCCTGTAAACCCAGCACTCAGGAGGCTGAGGCAGGAAGATGGTGATGAGTTCAAGGCCAGCCTGAACTACATAACAAGGCCTCCTAGTCTTGAAAACAAATTTTAAAAGAAAGAAAAAAATTGTGTTAAGACACCCAGACTCCTATCTTGGCATTATTCCCTAAGCAAAAGAGGACAACACCAATTTATATACAATTTACATAGCAGTGACATAGGGATTTGTGCCCTTATAAAAGAGGCCTAAAAAAAAAAGAGACTTGACTTAGCTTATCTTGTTTTTGTTGTTGGGGTGGCAGTGAGACCGGGTCTCTATGTAGTTCAGGCTGGTCTTGAACTCACAGTGATCCTCCTGCCTCAGCTTCCTGAGTGCTGGATTGTAGGAGTGCGTCACCACACCCGGCTCAGTCCTGCTGCTATGGACCGAGTTGCGTTGCCCCAGAACTCAGGGCCTTCCCAGAAGGTGACTGCGGGGGTAAGATGATGGACGTTGCGAGGTGTGCGCTAATACCACCAAGACCTCGTAAGGAAAGCTCGGGCCACAGACACACGGAGGGGAGACGAGGCAGGGACGCAGGGAGAAGCCAGCCCAGGAGAGGACCCGGTGCACGGCCGCCACCCCGACTGCAGCCTCCCGGCCTCCCGACCACGAGAGACACCGGGAGTGGGCGCCCCGCCGCAGACGGCTCTCACCTCCCACCTCCCACGGCCCGCGCGGCCCGGCCTCCTCCTGAGCATGCAGGCGGCTGCCGCCAGGGGGCCCCGCTGCACTGAAATGGTGGCCCG
>RJWM01026987.1:0-27376 GCA_004363535.1 Dasyprocta punctata | reverse complement strand
CTGCCCTGCCATGGACTGTTCTCTGTGACGCCCCTCTGCCCTGCCATGGACTGTTCTCTGTGACGCCCCTCTGCCCTGCCATGGACTGTTCTCTCTGACGCCCCACTGCCCTGCCATGGACTGTTCTCTGTGACGCCCCTCTGCCCTGCCATGGACTGTTCTCTCTGACGCCCCACTGCCCTGCCACCCTGCCTTGGAGCCAGCTGACTCTGAACTGAAACCTCTACAAACTGGGAGCTAAACCAACCTTTTCTCCTTTAACTTTGTCTTATGGTTTGTGTTTGGATGCCCGCCCCCCAAGCCTCATGCACTCAGGGAGGCTGCTGAATCTAGTGTTTGTGACTGGTTCATTGTCTAGCGCTGGGATTGGGGGTGAGTGCTGCACCCCGGGGCAGGGAGCTGGCATACAATGTAAGGGAAGGAAGGAGACCGCTTTTCTCTTTTGGCCTTTCCCTCATCGCTTGCAGCCGACACAAACGGCTGCCCCTCAGCCACACCACCCTGCCTTGGATCCAGCTGAGTGAAATCTCCAAAAACTGTAAGCTGAATAAACCTTTCCTGGCTTCATCTTGGGCATCAGATATTTTGTCTCAACAATGAGAAAAGTAACCAAGACAGAATTTGGTACCAGAGGGGTGGGGTCATTGCTGTGACTCAATCTGATGACGTGGATCAAGAGCCTTTGGGAATGGCTTGTGGGAAGAGTTTGAAAAGGCTTAGAGATGTCGCCTGAAAGAGTGGTGCTGGAACAGCTCTGGCTGTTCTGTAGGAGAGATTCTGGTCAGAGCTCAGAAGACCAGAAGGTTCACAGAAAACCTGCCAGTAAAGACCAGGCTCAGGAGGTTTCTGCTGGGAAGAAGGACTGCATTGGTTGTTAGACTCCACATGATGTGTCTTACGGCTTGGCAGAAAGTTTGCATTTTGCTCATGTCCAGAGACTTTGCCTGAGACGGAGGTTAAGGGCAGTGTACTGATTAATCTGGCAGAAGAAGTTTCAAGGCAATCCAGTGTTGAGGTGGTAGCATGCCTATTGTTGGGGACTTTTAGCCAGATTTGAGAACCAAGAGCAAACAGCCCAGCAGAGTGATTTAAAACATTGTGAGTTTGGCCAGAAAGCTGTGAACTGTAAAGATAGAGCCAAGGCCTCAATTACTGAGAAGGAACAGACAAATAAAAAGATGGCCTTGGGGCACCATGGGAAGCAGCAGGTCCCCATGCTTTGTGGCCCCAAAACTACAGAAGTGAAAGATTTTGCTTGGAGGAGAAAGTTACAGGGCAGTATGTTCCAGAATGGTGGTGGAGGCCCCGTGAGGTTCCAGAATGGCAGTGGCATAGAGAATCTGTTACTCATCATCAGGTTCAGAGTGCCCAGCGATCCAGGCAGTCGACCCCCACAGCCGAGGGAGGACAGCCTGGCTACTCCGGCTGGCAGCAGACCTCAGCGTCATCCACGTGGCACTGGTTTTAGGCACTTGGAGAATGCACAAGTTCTGAGGTTAAAAAGGCTTCCTTCCTTAGCCGGGCGTGGTGGGCACGCCTTTAATCCCAGCACTCTGGAGGCTGAGGTAGGCGGAGCGTTGTGAGTTCAAGGCCGGCCTGAGCTACCCAGTGGGACCCTGCCTCAAAAAAACTAGGGCTGGGAGTTTGGCTCAGTGGCTTAAGCGCCTGTCTGGCAGGCGTGAGGTTGTGAGTTCAATCCCTGGTGCCACAAAAAAAAAAAAAAAAAAGGCTGCCACCCTGATTTCAGAAGGCCTGGGAGGGCAGGCAGTGAGCCCCTGAGAGTGGTGTGTGAAGCCGTGAGTGTGGAGCCAAAGGTGCAATGGAGAACCCAGAAATTTGGAAAAGCCAGGAGCATGGATCATCTAAGGAAACCTGGATTGAGGGAGCAAAGCCAGCCCAAGAGAGAAGCTGTGGGAGCTAAAGCCCCTGGAAGTGCTGTGGGGTGGAGTCACCCAGGCCTTTGGGAGATTGCAACCAGCTCACTTCAGATGCCGAGCATAGAACTCACATCAGGTATTCTGTCTCAACGAGAGAAAAGTAACCAAGACTTTGGGTGTGGAGTATTTTGTCTCAGCAATAAGTAACTAAGACAGCTTACAATAATACAAAAAGAAAAAATACAGGAATATTTTAAACCAAGGAGGTGTGAGGCTGATACCCTAAGGAACACAAAATGTTGCCGAGTGAAATTAAAATATATCTAAATGAATTAACAGACACCCCCTGTGAAGATTTACCATAGTATAAATGGTAAAGGAATCTACAGATTTCCCATGATCCATGTCAAAATTCCAACTAGAAATGGGCAAAGTGATCCTAAAATTCATATAGAATTTCAAGGGATCCTAAATAGCCAAAACAGTCTTGAAAAAAAGAGAACAAAGTTGGAGAACTCGCCCTTCTGAATTTCCAGTTGCTGGAGAGCTGCGTCCTAGAGACAGCGCGACCCCGGGTAAGGACGGACACGGAGCCCAGGGAGACAGAAGCGCGTGCCGGAACAGACCCGTGCATCCACCCCTAGGTGGTTTCTAACAGTGGTGCCAGGCCCAGTCAACAATCAAAGAACCGTTTCTCCCACAAATCCACAGACAGCTGGCTGCCCACACGCCATGGAGGGCGCACCCCTGAAGATTGGAGGCCTCCCTCCCCGCCTTGCCTGATGCCGCAGTGAGGAACCTGGGCTGGGACAGCAGCCATCGAGCCACCAGGCCAAGCAGCCCCAACGCCCCTGTGCCCGCTGCGCCCTGGCCGGCCCCGAGCATGGGGGTGGGGAAGGTGTCAGCGCCTCACCTGCTGGCCTCAGTGGGGTAGAGTTCCTGGGGGACAGGGCCGTGGGGAGGCCCCCAGGCCACGCCGCACAGCTCTGGCCGATTCTGGTCTACGCCGTCATCACTGCTGGCCCCAGGTGCGTCCCCGCCCTGCCTCCTGCTGTGCTCCTGTGGTGGCCACATGCTGAGTGCCAACCCCCTGGGGGTCAGGACCCCCAGGCCGGGTAGAGCTGGGGTAGCCCGCCTTCCTGGGCCCGTCCCCGCCCGTCCTGCCACGCCGAGCCCCTCTGGTTCTCTCTGGGTGTCAGGCTGTTGGTCCTGCGATGGGCCCAGGAGAGGCTGTGGGCAGTGGGCCGCTGGCCCAGCACAGGCCCCGCCCCAGCCCCACTGGTCCCTCCCTGCCTCTGGTAGGCCCTCTGTGATGCTCCTGCTGCCATGGCAACCCCAGGTGAGGGGCCACTTGCGGGCCCGGCTCACTCCACCTGCCCCCACGTGACTCTTCGGTGCCCAGGGCCTTGAGAGACAGGCTGTGCTGGACCCCAGCAGAGCGTCCTCTCTGACAGATAAGGCCCTGCCCCCCAAAAGCCACCTCCCCAGCAGAAGCCATGACAGGGAGGACAAGGGTACAGGAGCCAATGCCAGAAGACTGAGGTTTGGTCCCAAGTCATCGGAGTGGTGTGGCCTTGGCCAAGGCAGGCCTGGAGTGTCCTCCCACGGATCCCAAAGTGTCCCTTGGAAATGCCTCTGTCGCTTGCCAAGGGCTGTTCCTCAATAGCCAGTGCCCTTTCATTCAGTCTTCTCAGCTAAGTGGACTCCTACTCATGCTCCAAGACCCAACTCAAATGCTCCCTTCCCTGTAAAAGTCTCCCTGACCTCTGTGTACTTAGCCTGCATCTTAGGCCTTGCCGTTTTGTGTCAGAGCTGCTTACATGTCTTCCTGGTTTTCGTATGACCCTAACTTCTTGCAGGGAGGAGTCAGAATAGGCATCATTCTGGCATTACAGTTTTTGTTAAATGATCACTTTGTGCAGTAGAAACTGGGGTGGGGCCCATTCTTCAGGGCTGCGTCCTGGGCCCTCTCTGCAGCGGCATTTGTGGTGGCTTCCCTGTGTGCCCAGGCTGTGCCCAGCTGAGATCCACAGAGAGACCAGGACGTGAGCCGACGCGTGCAAGCAGCTGTCTCTGGGGACGTCCCAGGGCTTCTGGGGGGCAGGGGGACCAGAGCGGCCAGCACCCACGCCTCCGGCTCCTAGCGGCATCCCTTGGCTGCTGGCCTGGCAGGGCACACAGTGCAGCGCCCACACCCGGTCCAGGCTTCCCTGGCAAGAGCCGCGGGTCACGAGCACCCCCTAGTGGCCATCACAGGAGGCAGGAACCAGGGCCCCTGAAGGCCCAGCTGGGCATCGCTGTGCGGGGCTGCGCCGGCCGCGGCCTGTGAAGCACCTTTGCTCACCGCCTGGGACACGGAACACCCCTCCCGAGTGTGAAGAGGAAGTGCCCCGCAGGGAGGCACCCACACCTGGAAAATGCAATACCCAGCCCACCAAACAGTGGGCACAGGGGCTGGGCTTGCCAGTGCTGCCCAGGCCGCCCAGGACACAGGTGTGGGAGGGGACGGATGTGTCCGCCTCAGTCCTACTGCCCAGGCAGATGTCACCGCCCCCTTTCACAGACAGGGAAACAGAGGCACATCAGTCCTCTTCCTGAAGCCGTCCCAATCGGGGGAGACGGCTGGGGCGGCCATGCCCTTTTCCGCTGGAAGAGAGCTACGCGGGCACAGTGATCTGTCTGACACCCTCTCCTGCTGAGGCCTGCACGCAGGGGGGGGACGGGGGCGGGAGGGTGGGGCACTGGGCCTGCTGGCACTCGGACTCAGGGTCGCGTTCTAGGTCAGGGTGTGTGGACCTGTGGTCCCACGGCCACGCACACCACACTCCCATGCAACGTCCCCGGGGCGCAGAACCAGACTCCTGAAGACCCTGGTGGCAGCGGGTCAGAAGCATCCCAGCAAGAACCAGCACAGCTCGGAGCCCTGGAGGCCGAATGTGCCAGAAGGCTGATGGGATCTCCTGGCTGCCTGGGGTCTGGCATGCACCCCCACCCCATCACACTGGCTGCTGGGCCACAGCAGGAAGCCAGGGCTGGGGTCCACCCAAGGGCTCCCTGCCCCTTCTCCTGCCAGAGCTCCCAGCATCCTTTCAGGGGTCCTGGGGACCAGTCACAGACAACATGAGCCATGACGTCACCAGAAGGCAATCAAGAGCTCCTCCTAGCACAGCTGGATCTGGTCATCAAGGGAGAAGATGAAACTCAGACAGGGATGCAAGGTCCCCGCCCAGGTCACCATGGGGCCAAAACAAGGAGCCAGGACTTCTGCCCAAGGCCCAGAGCCCTTTCCCCAGCCCACACAGCAGCCACAGCCCCCAGGCTGGCAGAGGCCCCAGGTGTCCCTAACTCTTCTCATGAGACATTAGCGCCCAGGACCCCTGGATTTTAGGACCCAGACTACAGCCCTGGAAGGGATTAGAGGGGCCCTGGCTGTGCTGGGCTGGCTATGCCTCAGCAGATTATAAGCGGCCAGACAAGGGCGCCTTTGTGGTGGCCCTGGCTTAAGCAGTCAAGTGACCACGCAGCACTCTCAGATATGGGCAGGGCCAACCTCCAAGGGTGGACAAGTGCACTGGCCACGGGGTTTCCCAGCATCCACCAGCCCAGGCCAGACCTTGGTGGAACTGCCTGGCCTGCCGCAGCCCTGTGAGTATGGGCACCAGCGCAGGCAGGGCTGGGCTTTGAGGGCTTTTGGGGTGGGTGACCAGTCGGCCCGTGTGTGTGTGTGTGTGTGTGTGTGTGTGTGTGTGTGTGTGTGTAAGGGGCACGCAAAGGGCACCCATGGGCAGGGATGTGGCCCTGGGTGTTTGTGCAGAGGCCCTGAGGTGGAAAGGAGCTTGGTGTCACCAGGTGCAGCGACACCCCGTTTGCAGCCACCTCAGAACAAGTGTGGGGTGGTAATCACCACTTCAATGCATTTTTACTGCGCACCTGCTGTGGAAATGCAGGAGCAAGAAGCAGGAGGATCTCCTGCACAACATAGGCTCAAGCAGGAACATTTCTGCGTGGAACACCAAGCAAGCAGGGCACCCTGCTGGTGGCAACGGCACCCTTTCCAGGATGTCTAGAGACAGCTTCTCTGAGGAAGTGACCCAAAGAGAATGGCCCATGTGGTTATCTCAGAAGAGCATCCACAGGTGCTGTGGACCCAAGTGGCAAGTCCCTGGACTACTGTCCGGTCACCAGGCTCTGTGCAGGGAAGGGAAGCCATGGCAGGCAGGGCTGACCAGGTCCCTGACCTGCCCCTCACCCCAGGGAGCCGGGGAGCCAGAGGCCCTGAGCACACACCTGTGCCCCAATGGCCGATGCTGTCCTGGTTTCAGGGCTTCCTCACTTGGGCCCCCAACCTCGCAGGCAGCCAGAACTGGGTGGGCCTTGGAGGCCATCGCAGCCACGACGCAGCATCGTCCAGGAGACAGAGCTGAGGTCCTGAGCAGGGATGGGTCCTGGCTAAGGTGACAGGTGAGTCTCAAACAGCAGCTGACCCAAGGGCCCCACATCTCTCTTTGTATCCGTCCGCCAGGTCCCAAGTCACCTGCTGCCGCCCAGGGCAGCCATGACCATCACCTACACCAACCAGGTGGCCAATGCCCATCTGGGCACCTTCTGCCGGCTGCTCCTCTGCTGGCGCGGCAGCATCTACAAGCTGCTCTACGGCGAGTTCCTCATCTTCGTGCTGCTCTACTACGTCATCCGGTACATCTACAGGTAGGGGTCCGCCTGAGGGAGGGGCCCCAGGAAGGCCGGGACCCCTGGCTGAGCTGGTCCGGCCCAGCCACCCATCTCACGATTCCCACATACTCTTAGGCCCCGAGGGTTACGTGACTGTTTACCTAGGAATAAAAGGTAGACCTGATATAACCTCCGACACACCACTTTGCTTTTCTCTCACACTTCCCGCACTCCGTGGGGGGTTTGGTTGTTTTTAGAGCAGCTTTAGGTTCACAGTAAAATCAAGCAGAAAGAAGGCAGTTTTCTCAGCCCGCCCCCCACTGGGTACCTTTGTCACCGCGACACCGAGCCCGCCCTGAGGCCCCTTGTCACCGCAGTCCCGGCGGCTGCGTGCCGCGATGACACACACGCAGGCCCTCACGGGGCCACACTGCAGGCTCCCGCCCAGCCGGCCGCCTCTCCGTGCTGTCCCCAGGCAGGCCCTGAACGAGGACCAGCAGGTGGTGTTTGAGAAGCTGTGCTTGTACTGCGACAAGTACATCCAGCTCATCCCCGTGTCCTTCATCCTGGGTGAGCGCCCCTCCGGCCGCCCGGGGCCCGCGGGTGGGGGTCGGGGCTCCGGGGACGGGCGCAGCTCGGCCCGCCGCACCGGGCACCGAGCTCGCCACAGCTGCCCTCGCCCGCGCCCCGCCTCCCCAGGCTTCTACGTGACGCTGGTCCTGAGGCGCTGGTGGAACCAGTACGAGAACCTGCCGTGGCCCGACCGCCTCATGAGCCAGGTGTCGGCCTTCGTGGAGGGCAGCGACGAGCACGGCCGAATGCTGCGGCGCACGCTCATGCGCTACGCCATACTGAGCCACGTCATCATCCTGCGCAGCGTCAGCGCCGCCGTCTACAAGCGCTTCCCCAGCCTGCAGCACCTGGTGCACTCGGGTAGGCGGGGCCAAACGCTGGGGGCGGGGCGGATGTGGGCGGAGCCTTCAGGTCCTCTATGAATACGTGGGCGTGGCCAAAAGTTGGGCGGGATGGCGGAAGAAGCGGAGCCTCCAGCAGCTGCGCTCATTAGGTACAGGGGCGAGGCTGGACTGGGCGGAGCAGTCGCCTCCTACTTTAAGTAGGTGGGCCTGGCCAAAGCGGAGAGGGCGGGAGGAGGCGGAGCCAGTGCCAACTCTCCCTGGGTGGGCGGGGCCAAGAGCTGGGGGTGGAATGTAAGAGGCGGGCGGAGCAGGTGGGCGGGGCCGAAACGAGCAAGTGGGCGGGATTCCAATATTTGATACCCCAGGCGGCCCTGGCTTGGGTTGAGGCGGGACTTTCAGCCCTGGCGGTGGGCGGGGCTCGATGGTGGGGGCGTTACCTTGGTGGGCGGGGTCAGGGCCCTGTGCTTGAGGGTTGGGTGGGGAGCGGGCTGGGGCGGGACTTGAGCCCTCCTAGCGGCCTTCCCGTGCTCCTTAGGCTTCATGACCGCCGCTGAGTATAAGAAGCTGGAGCAGCTGAGCATCCCCCACAACATGTTTTGGGTGCCCTGGGTGTGGTTTGCCAATCTGGCCATGCAGGCCTGGCACAGCGGCCGGATCCGCGACCCGGTGCTGCTGCAGAGCCTGCTGAATGTAAGCTCTCCCACCGCGGGCTGGGTAGGGGAGGCAGCGGCGGCCGCGCTCCGAGGGTCTGCCCCGCCTACGAGGGGTTTGCAGGGCTCTGCCCACTGCGAGGTGCCCCTTCTCTAAGGGAGCGCGTCGGTCCTAGCTCGTTCCCTGAGCTGCCGGTGGGGCCCTGGGGACTCAGCGGTGCGATCCCGTGCCCTCCCCAGGAGATGGGCATCCTGCGCACTCAGTGTGGACTCCTGTTTGGCTACGACTGGATCAGTATCCCACTGGTGTACACTCAGGTGAGGACCCGGAGGCACTCACCCTGCACACTGGGTCTGGACGTTGAAGGCTTCCGCCTGCTGCCACCCACGGAGGTGGTGTGTGTCCTGCAGCACGGGGGGTGTCAATCACAGCAGGCCCCGCGCCCAACCTCGGGGGTGTCCCCTCCCCTCCCAGGTGGTGACCGTGGCAGTGTATAGCTTCTTCCTGTCCAGCCTCCTGGGCCGGCAGTTTCTGATTGTGGAGAGGGGCTATCCAGGCCATGACATGGACTTCGTGATCCCCTTCTTGACATTCCTGCAGTTCTTCTTCTACATGGGCTGGCTGAAGGTGAGCCTCTCCTCTCCGACGGGAGGGTGGGTGCTGGCTGGGGCCCGTCCTGCCCTGTGCAGTGCGATCCCGTGGGTATACACGAAGGGACCTGCTGTGAACCGGCACAGGGCACAGAGGGCTCCGGGTCTCAGCACATGCAGGGCCCTGCAAGAGCCGGAGGGGTGGGGCCAGGCTGTCAAAAGCCTAGACCTTCACCACCCCGAGTCCTTTAGAAGCAGCTCAGGACCCCCTGCACATCCTCCCACAGGGCTTGTGCAGCTTTTCACTCAACCAGGACCTTGCACCCTAGTGGGGCTTTGGGTGACAGTTTTCCCCGCCTTTCTTGCCTTCCTTCCATCTCCAACCCACTCTCCTGTTTCCTGTTTTTTAAACTTTTTCTGGCAATGGCAGTGAAGCGCTCTCTCTCTCTCTCTCTCTCTGTCTCTCTCTGTCTCTCTCTCTCACACACACACACACACACACACACACACACACACAGAGCTGCTCCCTCTCTGTCTTCTCTCAGTTACCTTTGCTTTCTAAAGATCCACCCAGATCCCACCAATCCACCCTTGGAATTCTCCAGGGTGTCCCTGTGTCTTGCAAGCTGTCCCTTGGGTGCTCGGGCAGCTCAGCGCCTCTGGGGGGCTGTCAGGGCACTGCCCGCCAGGACTGCCCTCTCATTCAGCACAGTGACTGAATAAATAAAGCGATGTGACTCCTGGTAAGGCTCACAGTGGGAGTGGTTCCCTCAGGGACCGCAGAGGCACTCGGGGACCACACGGGCTCAGCGCCCAGAAGGGCAGAGCGTGTGTACGGCCCACCAGAATGTGGCTGCAACCCTGCGCTGTGGCTGCGAAGACCGCTGTCAGACAGCAAGGGGTCTTGGGTGTGGGAGCGGTGGGGTCCACTTCCGGGAGGGAAGAGCTTCCAGGAGCTCCACCTGAAGGTCTGCAGAGCCTTTCCTGTCCGCAAGGTGGCAGAGCAGCTCATCAACCCCTTTGGAGAGGATGACGATGACTTCGAGATCAACTGGATCCTGGACAGGAACCTGCAGGTATGGGGGAGGCTGCACGCAGGCCCCTCCCACGGACCCACGGAGTGACCTGTCCCTCCTCGCCCTTGTAGCCAGCCGCTCACCCCCAGGGCTCTCGCCTCGCCTGCGAGGCTGCATGCAGGTGCCATCTCCATGTCACAGGCAGGGAAGCAGGTCTAGAGGGAGGGAAGTGACTTCACTGAGTGACCAGGCCAGGTCACGGTTCTGCGCCCTCTGTCCCCGATGACCAGGTGTCCCTACTGTCCGTGGACGAGATGCACCAGAACCTGCCCCCCCTGGAGCGGGACATGTACTGGAACGAGATGGAGCCGCAGCCCCCCTACACGGTGGCCACCTCGCAGTCCCGCCGCACCTCCTTCCTGGGCTCCACCTTCAACATTAGGTGGGCAGGAGCGGCGCTTCCCGTGCTCGCCGGCGCCCTCTCAGGCCAGGCCCTGAGCTTGGCTCTTCAGACACATCCCCTGACCCAGGGTTATCTCCCTGTTTTGGGACCATTCCGCACAGCTCAGAGAGGGAGCCAGGCTGCCCAGTCCGAAGTCGCAGAGCCAGCAAGGCCAACAGTGCCCACTGCCACCTCTGTGTGCTGGGCCTGTCCTGCCTAAGCTCTCCCTTCGGGTCAGATACCCAGGCCCAGAGGGGAAGCACTGGGGTGTCAGGACCCACTTCCTAACTCTGGCCAGATCTCTTCGGGCCAACTTGGGCTCTGGGTGGAGAGTGGGGAGAGTGCCGGGTGTGGGAGGGGACAGGCAGTCCAGGAGGGGACTTTATCCTCAGAGCAAAGGGCACAGGCCACGCGCTGGACCGGCGCTCTGCCTGGAGCTGCCTTCCGCCCAGTCCCTTGGTCCCAGGGACAGCTGGTGGGTGTCAGGGCCGGTGCTGGCGGCCCCGCCATGCATTTTTCCAGGCTCACACCCTCGGCCGTGCGTGCACAGAACTGGGATTGAACGGCCCATGCAGAGCTGCTCTGCCTCCCCAGGGTCCCTCCCCCTCCCCTCCCCTTCCTTTTTTTTTTTTTTTTTTTTTAATTGTAAGACAGAGTCTCTAAGTTGCTAAATTGCCTGGGATGAACTCCAGCTTGTGATTCTCCAGCCTCAGCCTCCCAGAGTGCAGGGTCACTTAGCTCTCTAGTTGGGATTAGCTTGAGGCCATAATTGGCAGGAAGACAGTGTGGGAAGGTGGCTGGGGGCTGGTTTGGGTGAGGGACGTTTTGGAGGGTGCACGGAGCCTCACACAGCCTGAGCCCCAGCGCAGGGAACACGCAGGTGGTGAGGGGCTTGGACCCAAGGGCCAGACTCCGAGCGCAGGGTCTGAAGGCCTGTGTCCTGGAAAGGGCTCCGGGGAAGAGGTCACTGCTGCGGGTGGCAGGTGGCCTCCGCTGGGCCACAGCTGGGCTGTGGGGCAGGGGACAAATGTGGGCCTGGTCGGGGGCAGCCAAACTCCTCTCACAGAAGATGCTGCCCTCGGGGCGGCCCCTAAGTCTCAAGCCTCGCCCAGAGTCCCTCGGGGCCCCCTCTGAACGCCCCCCACCTCAGGACCAGCAGCCCAGAACCTGGAGCGAGCGCTGGCAATGGGAGGAAGGCGTGAGGAGCGGGGGCCTGGGCTGTGGCCGCGAGGGACCATGAGGCCAGCAGGGAGGGGCGAGCCTGGGCACGAAGCCAGGCTTCAGTCCCTTGTCCCTTGGCCAGCCGCGTGCCCTTCTTTGCAGCCTGCAACTGGAAGACATGGAGTTCCAGCCCATCAAGGAGGAGGCCGAGGCCAACCAAAAAGTCATCGGCCGCTTCCTTGGGCACAACCTCTGTGAGCACCCTGTGCGGAAGCAGCTTCATCACAAGAAGAAACTCTTCCGCCACCACAGCCGCTTCCGGGGCACCCTGCGGCACCCCGGGGTCCAGGAGGACGCCTCCAAGGGGAGTTCCGTGTACGAGTTGCCTGGCTACTACAGCGCCCCGCAGACGCCCCTCAGCCGCTCCCCCACCACCTTCCCCGAGCTGTTCGAACCCCCGACGAATCAGGACACCGCGGGCACAGACGCCAAAGATCAGAGCCTGAAGCCAGCAGGGTCCAAGGCCAACAGTTTCGAGCTGCTCCCTGCCAGTGACGGGGCCTCGGAGGAGCCCCTGGGGGTCTGTCCCACCAAGAAGAATGTGGACCTGATGGATATACCAGTGCCCCCCGAAGGTCACCTCTCAGGGCCACGCTTGGAGCAGTCGCCTAGCACCCTGAACCCTGCGCCCAGGGAGCTGGTAGACCCCTACTGGGCCTTGGAAAACAGGTCTGTCCCCAGCCAGGGGCTCTCAGGGCCTTGCCCGACCCTGTCCCCCCAGGCTCCACTGCACGGAGCCTGCACTCCTGCCACAACTTCCTGGGGGTTCACTGCTGCTTGAGTACCGAGGACCCTGGCCCCACGGCTGGGGGCAAACACCAGTGTCCTCGCCAGGATCCTGGAACGCTCAGGGGTGCTGCCTGTGTCCCCAGAGCTTGGCACTGTCAGGAGACCCACCCAGCTGGGGCCAGTGGAAGGAGCCCCACCAGTTGCAGGGCCAGTGCTTGAGGACCTGGGACCACAGCGGGGCTGGGCGCCAGGCTGTAGCCAAGACGTGCCTCTGCCCAGTAAGCTGGGAGCCCTGAGGTGCCACCCCAGCACCCACAAGAGGGATCTGCAGGGAAGGGGGCAGGTCTCGGGGTCTTCTGCTCCAGCCTCAGTGCCATTGGGCCACATTGTGCTGCCTTAGGCCCAGAATCCTCACAAACCAAGTGTTTCTCCTTAGACTTCCTGGAATTTTGCCCAACTCACACCCCCCTTCCCCTCCCAATCACAACACGGGGAGGAAGTGCAACTTCCCACTTCTGTACTCAAAAGCAGCTTCCCGGTGAGATCGCATCGGGGGCCACATCTCAGGCTTGTTCCTCGGGCAGCGCGGGGAGGGAGGTTTGTAGTTGTCAGGGACACAGCCCGCTGCAGCGCTGCTCCCGCTGTTCCAGGCAGGTGGGCGGGTGGGAACTTCTCCAAATCGCCTGTGGTGAAGTCTGAACTTTGAGCACCTACCATAAACCTTCAGTCTTGCAGGAAATACCTTCCTCTGCCTCAAGCTGCGCCCATTCTCACACCCCATGCAGGGACAACACCCTCTCCTGACCCGTCTGAGGGGCCGAGTCACCAGCCTGGTCCTCACCCGCGTGCACACCGCCGGGACACTGGTCCAGTCGCAGCCACACAGCCGTCCACACCCACAACCCGCTGCTTCCGACGCTTCCCAAGCGGAGAGTTTAATAAACACGAGTATTTATTCATTTAGGCGTTCACTCTGATTGATGTGACCACTACTGAACCATTCCGTGTAGGGATTTTTAAAAGATGACTGAAACATTTCTGATGTCCCAACCAGAAGACAAGAGCTGGGTACCAAATCTCTTTATTTGAAGGAATTAAAGAACTTAAGTAGATGTTCTGGTACAATTTATAGAAAAGGTAAAGGTAGCCCCAGCATGCACACGCTGCCCCAGAGCTGTTAGCTCTCCTTGTCACTGTCCCCCAGGGTGTGCTTGTCAAAGAGGTACTCAGCCATGCCGGACTCGGGGGCACCCATCTTGCGCAGGTTGGTCACGTGGTCACCCAGCTCTTTGATGGCCTTCACCTGCTCATCCAGGTAGTGCGTCTCAATGAAGTCGCACAGCTAGGAGAGAAGGGCCAGAGGGTCAGCTCTCTGCGCCTGGCAGACCCCGCCTCCCTCTGCTGCCACCCCAGCCCCCGTGCTCACATGAGGATCATTCTTATCGGTGGCCAGCTTGTGCAGCTCCAGGAGGGACTGATTCACGCTCTTCTCCAAGTGCAGCGCGCACTCCATCGCGTTCAGCCCGTTCTCCCAGTCGTCACGGTCCGGTTTCTGAGCAAAGGCACCAGATCAGCGCATGCGCAGCCTCCTCCGCGGGCCGGCCCCAGTCTGCTCGCACCAGCGTCTCCAGCCCGAGTCCCCTGTCCCCTCCCCCCTCCCGCAGAGCTCCTGCTCCACTGTCCCTACCGACTGTGTGCCCACATCAGCGCAGATGGCGGCCCGAGCAGGCACACAGGCAGAGCCGGAGCCATCACTGCACGCCGGGGGAGGGGAGGGAGGGCCGCAGGGGACCCGCCCCACTCACCTTGATGTCCTGAAGAAAGATCCGGCCACCGCGCTGGTTCTGCAGCTTCATCAGCTTCTCGGCATGTTCCCTCTCCTCGTGAGACTGGTGAAGGAAGTATTTGGCGAAGTTCTTCAAAGCCACATCATCGCGGTCAAAGTAGTAAGACTGAAAACAAACACGGTCACTGTGCAGTGAGGACTCCCACGGGAAAGGGGGCGCTGAGGGGCCCTCCACCGGGCCAGCTCGCCTTCCCACAGCACAGCCAGAGGGGCTGGAGCACAAGGAGATGGGCCTGATGTGCTCCTGGAAGGGACCGGGCTCTTACTCTAGAAGACTGGTGGCAAGCGCCTGTAACCCCAGCACTCAGGAGGCTGAAGCAGGAGGATCACCGTGCGTTCAAGGCCAGCCTGGCTCCACAGTGAGGCACTGCCTCAAAATATGAAACTCCAGAGCCGGGCGTGGTGGCGCACACCTTTAATCCCAGCACTGGGGAGGCTGAGGCAGGAGTTCGAGGCCGGCTTGGGCTATATAACGTGAGCAAGGCCGGCCTCAGCTTCATAGTGCGACTCTGCGTTGAAAAAAACTAGGGCCGAGAGTTTGGCTCAGCGGCTTAAGCGTCTGCCTAGCAGGCGCGAGGTTGTCAGTTGGATTCTCGGTGCCACAAACAAAAGTACAAAACTCCAGAAAACTGGAACCTGGTCCCTCAGAGTTGACTGCTTCAGGAAGCTCTAAACCAGCAGCGTCGGTAGGGAAATTCTCCCGCCCGGAGGCAGGGCGCTGAGCCTGCGGCCTGCTCTCCAGCTGCACCCGCAAAGCGCACGCCCCGGCAGGGGGCGGCTGAGGGTCACTGGCCCCCCCGGACGGCCTCGGGGCGCGCCCGTCCCCGGGGAGCTTGCACCGTCGCCAGGCGACCCGCGCGCCGCGCGCTCACCATGGACAGGTAGACGTAGGAGGCGTAGAGCTCCAGGTTGATCTGGCGGTTGATGGCGGCCTCGGCGTCCTGGTGGTAGTTCTGGCGCACCTGCGAGGGCGAGGCGGTCGTCATGGCGGCGGCGGCTGTGGCGGGCGAGGCTGGACTGCGGCGGCGGTGAGGGCGGGCGGCGGTGAGGGCGGGCGAGCGCCGGGCTCCGTCCAAGCACTGTTGAAGCAGGAGGCCGCGGCGACGCTCGACAGAGGACAGCGGTGCGCCGGCGCGACAGCTTTTATAGGCTCTTCGCGTCACGCGCACGGGGCCAATCAGCGCGCCCGCGGCCGGAGGCCCCGCCTCTTCCGGTGGCGCGCCCGCGGCCCTGGGCGGTGGCTGAGGGGGGCGGGGGAGGGGGCGCGCGCTCTGGCCCGGCCAGGCCCGTGACTGGGCGCTGGGGACACAAGCGAAGGGCCACTTCGGGGCCAGGGCTGGGTGTGGAGCCGCACCCTTGGCTAGGGCCTCGTCGTAGAAAGCGACAGCCTTGCGGGGAGGGCGGCGTCACGGGGACCGCGGTCCCGCAGGCCGAGGCAGGAGGGTGCGCGCGGAGGGCTGCGGGTTGCGGGTTGCGTGCGACGCAGGCCCCCCGGGCCGCGGAGGAAATCGTGGTGGCGCTGAGCATTGAAAAGAGGGACCTTCGAGTTACAGCAGAGGAGAGGCCGTCCGGATCTGGAAACGCAGCCCAGACCCAGGCCTTCTGCCTATGGGCTCCTCTGGTGTCAGTGGCCGGGTGCAGGGGCCGGAGGACACCGCTGCTGGGCGGCCCAGGCTGCCGGAGGCCTGTCCCCGCGTCCTTCTCAGGACATTCACAGATGGCACCTGGAGCCCCAGACTTTCTTTAAGAAAGCAGCTCTGCCAAGATGAAAACCCGGAGCCTTGGTGATGGCTCTGCGGGCCTGCCCGTTCCCATGGCAACAGGAGGCTCTGGGGCTTTGGGGTAGTGAGCAGAGACAGGCCAGGCGGGGAAGTGGAGGGGGGAAGGCGAGGAAGGGGCTCGCGGGCGGGGAGCAGACGGCGCGCGCAGAGGATAGGGGTGCAGAGGCGGGGCAGAGTACTGTGTGCGGCCCACGGACCGCTCCCGCCCGCAAACATGCACTCATAGCGCAAACGCTAAGGACCCACGCGGCTGGAATGCGGGGTGCTTGTTGGGGTGTCGAGGGGGCAGACATAGGCGCTGTGACACGTGCTTCAGCGTCCGCGTGAGACCCCGGCCACGCTGCTCTCGCTTTGGTTTTGGAAACCTGCTGAATGAACAGAAAAGCCGCCGGGCTGGGGGAGCCTGGTCTCCACCGACAGGCCCCGCAGCCTTCTTCCCGCGCAGCGGCACAGCCGGGCGGAAGCCAGGCGGAGAGCAGCGGAAGGGAAGGCTCCCACGGGTGTCAGCGGCAGGAGCCAGTGCAAGCGCGTGGCGAGGGTGGCACGGGCTCCCTCCAGGCCTGCAGGGAGGCCAAGTGAAGGCCAGGCTCGCCCCCCAAAAGCTGCAGCCCAATGCGATTTCCATAAAATGTGGCAGGTCCCCAAGCTCACACGAAGAGTCTGTATGGTGAAGGACATTTAGGGGAGAAGGGGGGCAGATTCGCCTCAGGGCTGTGAGAAACGCCCCACGCGCACCACGAGCTGGTGGCTCTGCACGGTGAGGGAGGAGGTCCCTGTGACAGAGTCGTCGGAGCCACAGAGCCGCGGGGACCCGGTGGGTGTGGAGTTGGCAGGGCTGCCGCGGTAACATCGGTGCTTCGAGTTGGGGGAGACAGTGTGGGCTCCACCAGTGGTGCCTGAGCGACGGATAATCTGGGGAAGAGTGACTCATTCCGTGTTTAAAAATCCGAACCTTAAAAAAGAGCCCGGAACACTTGAGGAGAATGAGTAGGAGGTGACCTGTTACTCCTCCAAGGGGCGGCGCGAGGCAGCGGGGACAGCATGCAGCGTTCACTCCTTGAGCCCAAAGCTTCGAGGCGGAAGATGGGAACAAAATTAAAATGGAAACAACAAATCCTGTCGGTGCTTGTCGCCCCTCAGTGAGGAAGATGGGTGCTGGGATGAGTGTGGGGAATATTTAATTACACCCGCAAACACGCAGCGCGGCGCCAAGAGCAGATCAGGGCCTCCACAACCAGGCCGGCACCCTGCTGCTGGCTAGGCCTTGTGCACCCCCACCTATTTTTTTTTTTTTTTTTTTGAGACAGGGCCTCACTATGTTGCATAAGTGATCTCAATCGATTCTCCTGCCTAGCCCTGCACACATGCTTGGTTGTCTTTTCTCCCATGGTGGGACGTGAGCCCCTGCAGGCAGGCCTTGCTTCTGTCTTCCTCCCAGCATCCTTTTTTTTTTTTTTTTTTTTTTTTTTTTTTTTTTTTTTTTTTTTTTTTTTGGTACTGGGGATCCAACTCACAACCTCGCACTTCCCAGACAGGAGCTTACAAAACTGAGCTAAATCCCCAGCCCTATTTTTTGAGACAGGGTCTCACTATGCAGTTCAGGCTGGCTTGAACTCACTTTGTAGCCCAGGTTGGTCTGGACTTCACAAGGATCCTCCTGCCTCAGCCTCCTGAGTGCTGGGATTAAAGGTGTGTGCCACCAGGTCCGGCCCTCCCAGCATCTTTCGAGGTACTCATTGCTCAGTACTGGCTGGCGCCTGAACATCAGAGGTGTGACCCAGTGTGGAGAGGGACTCAGGTCCGACAGGAAGGCTGGGTTCCAGCTGGGTGACAGAGAGCGGACCTGAGGGCCGAGGAGGGGCTGGGGCAGACAGGAGGAGGCGGCTGAGGGAGAACACGCCGCGGGGAGAGGGCTAGGCTGCCGGGCCAGGGGTTGCGGTGGAAATGTGGCCTCGGAGGGGCCGGTGTGGGCGGCAGCTGCTGTGGGCCGGCCGTGCTGGTCGCCGGGCCCAGGACGGCTGCAGGGCAGAGCCGGGGTGGAGCGGGACCCTGGGCGGCAGGGCCTGCTGCGGGCCGTGGGCTCCGAGCGCGGGGACCGCGCGTGCGCACAGCTGCAGTGGCCGGCGCCGCAGAGCCAGGGCCTGCTGGCTGCGGACGAGGGGCGCGTGCATGCGTGTGGGTGCGGCCGCTTCCCTGTGGGGAGCCCCGGGTCAGACTCCGCAAGCCTCCGGCGTCTCCACACCGGCTCTGGGGTGGCCCCTGCTGACCAGGCCCCGGGCTGCCCCCGCCCGCCGGCTCCTCGTGACCGGGAGTGGGCAGCGGGGCGGGGCTGCCCGCGGCGGCTGCGGGGGACAGAGTGGGGAGCGACCGCAGCCGGGAAGAGCCGGGCTGGGATTCCGGAGGCCGCGGCGGGTGGGCTGGCACCGGTGACTCAGCACTCTGCGGCCTGGCCTGTAGGGCTGGGCTGGGGCCCAAAAGCGCTGCGTCACGGTGGGAGGGGAAGGCCCATCGCCCAGGGGGACAAAGACCAAAGGCCGAGCGCGGGAAGAGGGCTGGGCCTCCTGCCTCACAGTGACTTAGCAGGGGGTCGCAGCTGCGGGTGCCCAGGGCTCTGCAGGCCCCCGACCAGGCCAGGGGTCAGGGCCGCCCGGCCAGTGGCTGAAGCCTGAGCTGAACGGGATTCTTTAATTGAAGATGAGGAGGGCGAGGCTGGGAGTGGACGTGGGGAGACGCCTGGCACCCCCGAGTGGGGCCGAGGCCGGGTGCCACCGAGGTTTGGCCTGGGGCGGTTAGCACAGTCCTCACCCTGGGCCGGCCTTGCGTAAGCGTGGGGTTCCCTCGCTGTGCAGGAAGCTCAAGTGTGGAAACTCAGGACTTGGGGAAAAGCACCACTGGGCCAGATTTGGGGGCATTTGGTACAGCTGTGATTCAGAGCGCGTGTCCTGACATCGAGGCCATGCTGACCCCGGCTCTGGGCGTCCAGGGCCGGCCTCTGCCTGGGCGCCGCGCCTCTCCTCCAGGACTGCAGCCGCCCCACACCCCGTCCTGCCGCTGGCCACCCACTCCCTGCTCTCCCTCTGGACTTTGAGCTCCTTGTCACCTGTGTCCCCAGGGCACCTGGCCTCTGCGTCTGGCCTGCGGGCCACTGGGGACCAGGGCTCTCTCTGCGTTCCCCACTGTGGCCTGCCTTCCCCTCGGCCTGGCGTCTGCCCACGTCCCGAGGCTCCTCTGTGGCCCCTGGCTGGGCGTTCTGAGCCCTGATGCTTGTGTCTGCAGTGTCTGGAGCCTCCCAGTGCCTGACTGCCCCGCTCCGGTGCCCGCTGCCCTAACTGGGTGCCGCCACATCCGGGCTCCGCTGTGCTCGCCTGGGCCGGGAGAAGCCCTGCTCGGCAGAGGTGGCGCCTGGGGCGCGGCCTCCGGGTGGAAGGGTGAAGAGCGGCCCCCACGCCGTGGCGGGGCCACGCTGCCTCGGCCTCTCACAGTGCAGACCCCCTGTTGGTCCGCAGCAGGGCTCGTGTGTGGCAGAGGCTGAGAGCTGGAGAGGGGCACCTGTGCCGCTCCCGAGCTGGGGCTCCCCGACTCTGCAGCAGGGGTGGGGAGGGGCCGAGCCCCGGAAGGAGGCTGCGGCTGGAGGGGGAGGTGGCCCGGGAGTGGCCGCTGTGAGTGGCTTCCCCCCAGTGGTGGGGTGCGGGTGGCCCCTGGTACAGGGAGCTGTGTATCCCCAGCGAGAGCCGGGACAGGAGACGTCCCGGAAGCAAGGACCGGCCCCGGCCTCCTCGTTCTGCTCCAGGGCCTGCGGGGGTGGCCTTTGCCGTCCCCTCTGTCCCCTCTCCTTCTCTGACGGAACCTGCAGGGCCCCCTGCCCCAGGGACACAACTGTGACTCCCGTGGCCCCTCCTGCCTGGCGCGTCGCCCCGGCCCTCCAGGGCCCCCCTCACTGGGGACAGGAACAGGGACAGAGGTCCTGGCCAGGCCGGCGCCCTGACTGGGGGCTCGGGCCTGCTGTCCTCTACGCCTGTGCGCGGTGATGGCTGTCACGCTGCCCCGAGGGG
The DNA here is from genome assembly GCA_004363535.1 of Dasyprocta punctata. Lineage (NCBI taxonomy): Eukaryota > Metazoa > Chordata > Mammalia > Rodentia > Dasyproctidae > Dasyprocta > Dasyprocta punctata. Next base: position 7,583 of record RJWM01026987.1, on the reverse strand, counting down.
AGCCCTGCCCTCTTGGCACTGGCAGTGCCCCACGTGCCCACCCGGACCCGGCACAGCGAGGCCCGATTGTGTTTTCCTTGGACTCAGCCCAGGCCCAGCACCCCCTGCCTTTCCTGTTATTGCATTCCGGGCCGCCAGCCCTGGGCCTGCAGCTGGTTCCCCGTGTCCCTCCTCAGCCTCCTCCCACGCGGAAGGGGCGGGAAGGAAACAAGTCCCTCCGGTTTGAGGCCCAGACCCCAGACAGTGACGTCACAGCCACGGCTCCCCGCTGCCTGGGCCACCGGTGACCAGGTTCCCTCATGGGGGAGGCATGGCGGTCACAGGGCTAGAGGAGGAAGGCCAGGGCCTTGGAGCGAGCGGGTCAGAGGAGCAGCAGCGCTGCCGACTGCGCTGGACGACTGCGTGCTGGGGTCCACCGTCCCCTGGGCTGAGCACCTCTGGTTCCCACACCATCCCCGCAGCGAAGGCGCCGATGTGGAGGCAAAGGAACGTGGATATGTTCCTATTCCCAGCCTCGGTCTTCCCCTGGGCCCAGACTTCTGAAGCCTAGGTCTGGGCTGCCCCGGGCGGCTCTCCCTCCTCCCCTCCTGCCCTGTGCTGGGAGGGGAACTGCCCCGTCCCCACACCTGGAGAGGACACAATTTTCCCACCACCTGCAATACTTTTTTTTGTTTTTGGTACTGGAGATCAAACTCACAACCTCGAGTCTGCCAGGCAGGCACTTGGGTCACTGAGCTAAATCCCCAGCCCTATTTTTTGAGTCAGGTTCTCACTACGCAGTTCAGGCTGGCCTTGAACTCACGTTGTAGCCCAGGTTGGTCTGAAACTCACAATGATCTTCCTGCCTCAGCCTCCCGAGTGCTGGGATTAAAGGCGTGAGACATCCACCATGCCTGGCTTTGCGATACACTTTTTGATCGGCTTAAATCATCTCACGGCAACCGATTCCTCCAGGGCAGAGCATCCCAGCCCCAGCGGAGCCTCTGAGGCCGTTTGGCCCCTCCAGTGGCAGCTTCATGCCGGGGCCTGGCCAGAAGAAGAGGCTGAGGCCTGGCGAGGTCAGCGAGTGCCCGGGCTTGACGGGAGCCCTGACAGCCTGCTTTCCTCACAGTCCTCTGCTGCCAGCCCCGGGTTCCCGTAGCGGGAGCAGGTCCTGAGCTGGTCCCGGGCAGGCGGAGGGAGGAGGAGGAGGCAAGGGAGCGGAGGGAGTGTGCGGGGCGAGGCCCTTGGACACCCTGGGTGGGGGAGGCCGTGTCCCGTCCGTGACAGCAGCGCTAATGGGCCGGGGAGTCCCTGGCGCCCGCTGAAGTCACCATGGGGACGCATCACCTACGTGTCTGTGGTGACGCTGGTGTCAAGCAGCTGCCGCAGCCACCGTCATCCCGGCCACAGGGCTGGGTCCTAATGAAGGGCTGTGCGGCAGCTGGCGGGGCGAGCCCGCCTCCCCGCCGTCCCAGGTGGCCTTGGATCAGGCGGACACGGGCCCTGCAGATGGCACTGTGACCGTGCCGCCGCCGCTGTCACGCCTCGGGGTGACTGCGTGGACGGCCGCTCTGGGCACTAACCGAGCCCCCCGGTCGGGTGTGGGACGCGGTGACATTGGGGCCGGGGTGACCAGTGAGGGACCCGGGTCCCGGCGCGTCTGATGGAAAAGTCACGGAGCACGTCTGCAGCTTTGCAAGTTTATTAAAGATGCGTCACCAGGAATGATAGGGTCAGCGTGTCCGGGGGGGCGGGGTCCTCACTGACATACGCTTTTTAGCTCAGTCACCGTGATTTTGAGACCTTTCACTGATAACCCGTTTATGGTGACTTCAGTCAAATATAACATGAGGCTGGGTCCTTGTCCACCCGAATCACTGGCTGTGGCTCGGGCGACTTCTGGCTCTCCCTCAGAGTCAGAATGACCTGAAAAGGGAGCAGCTGGGTCCATGCCGGACGTCGGGGCAGCAGGACAGGGCGACTAAAGACCCTCAGGAGAGAGGACCCCAGGCTGCTGCAGAACGTGGCGCGGACCATGGGGTGAGCACGTCTGCAGTAAAGGGGAAGTCTTGCCTTGGTGTCTTTTACTGTACTAATTTTTTAAAAAGCAAATCTCCAGTTTTTGATCACATGTCATACCTGAAATTCACGTAGCAACACGGCCAGCAGGGAAGGCTGGACAGTGAATCCTCTGCTTTAACAAATTCCTGCGGGGGTCAGGTCCCAGAGACTCGATGAGCAGGGCTCCCAGCCACCCCGTTCCCTGGGTCTCTCCCTGACAGCCACCAAGCCGGCCTCGTGGGTGAGGGACCTCGGAACCACTCACAGCTCTGGGACTGGGCGACCTGACCGGTGACCGGCTGGCAGGTGGGCGGGGCCACCTTCAGCTTCACTTCACCCACCTCCGGGTCCTGGGTGTCCTGCCGCGGCCCCTGCCTCGGGTCCTTCCTCCCCAGCACGGCCCCTGGACCTGTGGAAGACCCGTGTCCCGACGGCTGTGCCGATCAGTCCCCAGGAGCTGCCCCGGACGTGGGGCCAAGCTCGTCGGGCCGTCAGGTGGGCACTCCTGGCGTGTGGGGGCGCTGTCCGCCTGCCAGGCGCATGGAGGGAGCTTGGGAGACCCAGCCCGAGGTCTCTGGTACATCGTCCTGGTGGGGTCGCGTCCTGCTTTGGGCCACGGACCCTGCGGTGAGCCCGGTTCCTCGTGGTGGAAAGGACACTGGCTGGGCGCCGCCCTGGGGCTCTCCGTAACCCAGGCCGTGGCGGCGGCCGGTCTGTGAGCGCGCCCTGGAGACGCGGGCTCACTGCACGGTGCACAGATGCACAGAGTCCCGAGGCCGGCTCAGATGTGGGAGGGCGCGGAGGGCCGTTGGCCAGGCTGGGGATCTGGAGCTCACCACAGCGTCCCGTGCGGGTCCCAATCGGGAGGCCGAGCGCCGGGCTGCAGGCCAGGAGACGCCCTCCGCTCCCGTCCACCTTGCGTTTCTCTGTGACGGGGGCGCGGCGGGCCTGTCTGCTGCCGTCTCCTGCCCTGTGACGCTGTAGTGTGGGCACCGCCACCGCTTTCCTCCACCTTTCCTGACGACCCCGGCCTCCTGCAGGCCAGGCCATCACTGTGGCGCTGGACACAGAGCCTGGTCCCCGCGTCTCTCCGTGTGGCTCGCAGGGGCCCCAGGGGAGGCGCCCGTGCTGCCCAGTGCCCACCCCGGGACGGCCCCACGTCACAGTCCCACGGCCACCGTGAAAGCTGCTTCCTCACTGGTGGGCGACAGAGGGTTTTGTTTAATTTTTGGACTTTGCCGATCTGATCGTTGAGAAGTCGTCCCTGAGGTGACTTGTGCGTCTTTTACCCTGAGCGAGGCCGAGTGGTTTCCTGAGGCTTCAGCGCCTGGGCCTTTGGCCTCCGAAGTGCGTGTGTTAAGGTCAGAACACCAGCGCATGCGTGTGCTCAGTCTGTCAATGCCGGCCCAGTGCGTGGGGACGTTTCACCCGCGCGTACATCGTGCTCCTGTGCACGTTCAGACTCCGTTGGACCCCTTGGCCGCCCTCAGCACGCGGTTCCTGGGCCCCGGTCCCTTGGCCCTGGCTGCTCCAGTATCACCAGAGTTGGGGCGCCCACCCCTGCTTAGGGGAGCCTCCACACCTCTGCTGAAGTCTGTCCAGCTTCAGCACGATCCTGAGCCCTGGTCCCTGTGGCCCACACCCGGCTGCCCCTGGACCCTGGCACGGGTACGGCCCTGTGACTTGGACACGGCTGGCCTCTAGCACCAGGAGTCTTCCAGGGGCGCAGCGAGAGGCATAAAGAGGCTCATCACACAGAGATTTTGTGTTTGCTGTTTGGTTTTTTAAGACGGGGTCTCACTGTGTAGCCCATGCTGGCTTTCAACTCCTAGCAATCCTCCTGCCTCAGCCTCCCAAGTGCTGGGGTGACAGGTGCACCTCCACGCCCGGCTTAGGCAGAGAGACTGGCGTGTGGGCCCTCAGGGAGAAGAGTGCTGTGGTTGGGCTGGAGTTCGCTCAGACGCGGCGTCCTCACGGGTGACCCAGGGTGTGGACGTGTTGTCCATGTCAGAGTTGGAGCCTGGCTGCCCGCTCCCCACGGGAGCAACCGCTTCTCCCAGGGGGAAACCACGCCCAGCCGCGTGCTTCACTGCCTCGGGAACTGTTTCTGGCCTGAGTTTCCTGGCAGGGATAAAGGCTTGAGTAACTTTTGTATCCTGGAGGTGTGGGGCTTTTTGTTGTTGTTTTTGCAGTTTTCCCTAAAAATACAATTTCACAATTGCAACTTTCCTCATCTCCTTTCTGCTGACCTTGATTCTTTCCCCTGCCAAGGGGGCTTCTGGACTGCAGCAGAAACTCCTAATCAACAACAGAGCCCTTTGCTCCAGGCCTGTGTGTCAAGTTGGAGGCAGAAGCTGGGGTCTGGGGAGACTCGCACCCTGGCTGGTGGACCACGAAGGATCCTTCTTCCTGAGACAGGCAGAGCTGTCGTCCCCCAGCTGCTCACCCACCCAAGCATTTTAAAAACGTTACTTCCTGTAGTGTCTGATTTAGTGCAGCGAACACTGTGCCCAGCGGAAGAAGTCAGTGGACACACACACAGTCCTGGGGCGGGGACGGGAGGGCAGAGGCTCCATGGCCTGCCACTCTGCAGCAGGGCGTCAGTGACCCTGCCTCAACTTCCCTGGCTGGGAATGCAAGTCCTGGGGGGAGGAGAAGCGGGGGAGCTGACCGCTGGACAGATCTCGAATGACGAACCACCACTTTTTTAGGTATACAAAGAAATAAAAAGAACTTCCCAGCGGGCATAGTAGTGCCTGCCTGTCACCCCAGCACCTGGGAGGCTGGGGCAGGAGGATCACCGTGAGTCTGAGGCCGGCCTGGCCTACATAGCGAGACCCCAGCTCAATAATAAATAAGCAGATACGCTTTCCAGAGGACAGGCAGGACTGAGCGGGGAGAAGCTGTTCGCAGACTCCAGGGTGAGTCTGTGGACTGAGGGCCGCACCGGGCCAGTTACTTTCTAATGAGCGCGCAGGCCGTGGGTGTGGGGGAGCCGGGGACCCCTCACTCCGCTCACCAGAGAGGCAGCAGCCGCTGCTGTGTGTTCCCTCTCAGTTCATTCCAGGATTGCTGTGAGCACCGATGATATACGTAGCTGAACTTTGTTATTTGTTTGTATATTTATTTGTGTGTGTTTGAGACAGGGTCTCACTATTGTGGCCCAGACTGGCCTTAAACTCACGGCAGTCCTGCCTCAGCCTCCTGAGTGCTGGGATGACAGGTGTGCACCTCCTCTCTGGCCGCGACTGTCAGGCGCCCGCAGGGTCTTACCGTTTCACTGGCCTCTGTTTTGCAGCCCTTTCCCCACCACTGAACAGCCGTTCTTAGCAGGGCGCAGAGGCCCGCACAGCCCGTAGCTCTTGGAGGCAACAGTGTCTCAACGCCATAGTTACGGGGGCCTGGAAGCCATGGCACCTGTGGCTCTGGGCCTGGAGCGTCCTCTCTGCATTCTAATGCGACTGGACTCCTGGGAAGCGGGGGACCCGAGGGGCGCATCCTGGCCCAGTGCCAGCCCATCTGGGTCTGGCCCAGTGGCGGAGCACCCAGCTCCTGGGCCAGAGGGACCTGGAGGAGGGAAGGCCGTGACTTGGTACAAGTTCTGGGGACCGACCGGCTTGTGCACCTTACACACTGCGCCACACCACAGGCCGGCTGGCCCAGGCGGGCACCCCCCGCGGGCGCTCTGAGCGGCAGCGCCCACCAGCCCGGAAAAGGGATTCCGGCCCTGGCTGTGGCTCCCGTGCCCCGGCCCCCTGGGTGCCACCTGCCCGTGAGGTCCCCAGCCAAGTGGGCTCCTGGGGTGGTTTTGCAAGGCCTCCTGCAGGGAGAGGGGGAGGGGCCAGGGGAGGGCGGCCGGGCTCTGTGCCCCTCCCCCTCTCCGCGTGGGGAACCGGTGTGCCCAGCGGCCGAGCCTGGGGAGTGGGGACCAGGTGGCTCCTGGCGGCAGGGACGGCCCTGCACAGCTGCAGGCGAGGGGGCGCTGGTGGGTGACGAGGGGCGCTGGGTGGGGCGACTCCTCTGCTTCTCTGCTGGCCCCCGGCCCCAGCCCCTTCCTTCTGCTCCAAAGCCCTGGCGACCCCCTGGCCACCCCGGGGCCCAGCAGCGCCCTGCTCTTCGGAGGAGCCTGGGCCTCAGCTCCGATGGGCTGAGGACACCGTGAAGCGGAAGCCTCAGAGGCCCAGCGCGGGGTTCCCGGAGGAAGCGAAAGTGGAAGCCTGGGCCAGCTGCTGAGCCCCCAGCTGGCTCTGCCCGCAGCCCGCACGGCCTCACTTCCCCTGAGCCGCCGCCCACCCCCGTGGGTCACAGACCCCGGCCGCGTGTCTGTCACTGTGTCCCCGAGGTCCAGCCAGAGACACGGCCCACAGACACCGAGGAGCGACCCCCAAGGGAAGCTTCACCCTCTTTGCTCCCGGCTCTCAAAGCACCATGGCCCCGGGGTGAATGGAGGGAGGTGGCAGGTGGGAAGCGCGGGGTGCTGAGGCGGGCCGGGCCTGCGTGTGTGCGGCGCCCAGGCAGCTGCTGCGGCCTTCTGAGCAAGGAATGACGCCCGCACAGCCGCCACCTGGGGCACGAGGGTCCCCTCCTGCCCTCGCCCACAGCTGTCCCGTGACGGGTGGAGGAGGGGACGGGAGCACCGGCCCCCAGGCCGCCCGGCCCGCGGGCTGCAAAGCAGGGCATGGGCATCGGAGACCCAGTCCCGGGCGGCGACCCGGATGCCGGCTGGCATTTGCTACCACCAGGGCACCTAGGGCTTTTCTCCGGCCCCAAATATGCAGTCGGGCTCAGCCTTCCCTTTCAGGAGGGCTCGCAGGGGCCAGGAAGGGGCTGCTGAGATGGGGCGCTTCCAGCGCCCCAGGCGGTGACTCTGGGCCGGGGCCTCGAGGAGTCGGTTGGTGCTTATCGGCCTCGGGCAGCCGGCTGGAGGGGGAGACGCCGTTTCCTCACGCGGGTCCCCACGGGAGCAGCGCAGAAACGGCAGCCGCCCAGCGGCCAAGGCGTGGATGGGACGCTGTGGGTCACGTTATGAATCCCACAGTGTTCTGCCCGGGTCAGTTCAGCGAGGCGCGCGGGGTGGGAAGTCATCTCCGCAAGGAGCTGGGGCTGTGTCCTCCGGGCTCCTTCTCCCGGGCCTTGGAAGCTCCCGGCATAGACCAAGGACACCAGTGAGAGCCCAGGAGCAGAGCCACACGGCAGGCGGCTGAGCCGAGGAGGGCGGGAGACCGCGGGCCAGGAGAGAGGGGCCTCGGCCATGGGGACGGAGGCGCGACCTCGCCTCACACCACGGACAAGGACCTGTGTGCGAGTCAGAGCTCCAGCTGCAGACTGCGGAGAAAACCAGAGGCGGACGCGCGTCGTCCCGGCTTGGGCTCTGGGTTCTTAGGTCCGGGAGCACAGTGAGCAGCACAAGGAGAAGGGATGCATTTAGTTCCGTCCGAGTCTAAGACTCGTGCCTTAGAGACCACTGCCCCCACACTCACACTCACTGCCTGTCTCTGGTCACGCGAGGCCCCCGTCACCGTGGACCTCTGTTAGCCGCC
>RJWM01026986.1:0-27393 GCA_004363535.1 Dasyprocta punctata | reverse complement strand
CAGTTTTTAGTTCTGAAAAGGCTGAGACCTAGTGAGCCAGAAGCAAGTCCTCGTGGGCTACAGACTCTCCCAAGGAGAGAAAGGACACCAGAGAGCCAGATTGCTGATGCTGTGGAACAACTCTGCTTCCAAACGATATCCACCTTCCATTTCAGCCTCTCTTCCCGCAAGCCAGAGATGTCAACTTGAATGGTGAGTACAGTATGAAATTGATGTTTCTGGTGAACTAGGCACATTTTATATCTTTCTGGTGAGTATTCTAGGAAAGCAATTGGTGTTTCTGGTACATTACGCACATTATACAACCTTTTTTCATGATGAAAGGGTTAGTTAAGGGGTGCTTTGGGAGGTTCAGAACACATTTTGGCAATTTCCATTCTCTCTCATGGGAAAAATAATCTTGACTTACAAACAACTTGAGTTACAACCAGCCCTCAGAATGGATGAGTTTGTAAGTCAAGGGTCCACTGCCTGAGAAACAGGATCCCTCCCATTTATCCGATAATAACAGACTTTGATAATTAATTTTTTTTAAGGCAGTAGAGGTAGAAACCTATTTTTCAGCAAAAAAAAAAAAAAAAAAAGCAAAACAAAACCTTGTGAAGTTCCAAGTACAAAGACTGGGTCTGTTATCTGTTGACTAAAATATCCCGGCTCTATTTCTGCACACTCTCCATGGGGTTGACCTTCAGAGGCCCTTTCCTCTGCTCCACTCAGCCCTTCGGACACTCGTTTCTAGATTACCTGACTTTCTGCCAGCAGAACCAGGCAGGGATCTACCCCGTTTGGCAAGGGAAGGGAGAAGGCCTGCGTGTCCCCTCAAAGCAGAGACCTTTGCTACCATCTGTAAGGCCGAGATGTCCTAGTGTCCATGAGGACAGTTGGGAACTTGGAGGAAAGGTGCCCTGGGGTGGCTCCTTGAGGTTCTCGGATGTGGGGCCCTGAAGCAAGCAGCTGGCTAAGGACAGCTAGAGGTAAAAGGTCTTGAGGGGGCATAAATGAGGCTTTGGTCGTGGTGAGCACCAGAAGGGCCAGACTGGAGTCGGTGACTACTTAAGCCGGAGACCAAGTTACTGACCGCTTCCGCCCCCCGACCCTCCCCAGAATGAGAAAGCTGACTAAAGTAATGGGAAGAATAAACGCACGAGAGCAAAAGGAGCTATTAGAGACCTCCAGGTCACACTCATGGAGTTTGCGCCAAGCCTGGAAGTTTTCTTGCACCCGATGGAGCCTAAAATGGTCCATGCCGCGGCCAGGTTAGTGACTGATTCCCTGCGGGCTTTTAACTGTCTGACTCAGGCTCACTCAGGGAAGAAAAGAGAGAAAAAGAGGGAAGAAAAAAAAATTCCCCCAAAAGGTCTCATCTCCTGGCTGGGCTCGCCATGAAACTGTTACCAGAGGCGCGTCCCGGGGGAGGTCTTGCCAGGATCTCGGGGTCCTGAACAGAGAACTGGGAGAGACACAGGAAAGGTAGTGGGGTGCACACTCACTGAAGGGGGAAGAAGCACGTCCTGCAGGGAGAGCGCGGCAGGGGTCAGACTCCCAGTGGCCTCCAGCAGAAGGGAAGGGAGCTTTGGAGCTGGAATTCCTGGACTGGCTTCTTCCTCAGGCAAACAAGTCTTTGGAACATTATCCTATGGGAAACGCGCTGGGCCTGGCGCCAGGTTTAAACTGCCCTGTGAGAGACTCGCTTGGTTTCCTGTGGATGTAAATAAAGACTTGCAAAGAGCGCCTTTCTGATTGGTTCGGTGTGCAGGACCCAGGCGCTTAAGGATTGTCCTGGAGCCTGTGTTCTGCGCATGTGCCCTGAGTCTCAAAGACTTTGACAGCTTCTTCCCAGCAGGTTTGCCCCAGCCCTAATCTCCTACCTTAAAATGGTGCAGCAGCTATGGAATTGGTGGCAGTTCCTCCAAAAAATTAAACCTTAGAGGGTTAGGGGTGTAAAAGGGCTTCCCTAGTGTGTGTACAGTACTGTGTTCAATCCCACAAAATAAATAATTTAATTGAATGATAAATATAGATTTATCATATGAATGAGCATATGTCACTGTTGCATATGTGTCCCAGATAACTGATAGCACGGACTCAAACTTACGTGCACGCCCACATGCATAGCAGCATTAGTCACAGAGGCCAGGACGGGGAAGCTACCACCATTCACAGACGGCTGGGTCAACAAATTGTGCTCTACACACAGGGGGGAATAGGATTTAGGAAGGAAATTCTGACTTGTGTTCCATCATGAATTAACCTGGGGACATTACACTAAGGGAAATAAACCAAAGGACACTGCATGATTCCACTTGTATGAAGTGCCCAAAGTAGTCAAATTCATAAACAGAAAATAAAATCAGGTTTGCCTGGGGCTACAGGGAGAAGAGGACCAAGGAGGTAGTGTTTATTAGGGACAGAGCTTCAGTTTAGGAAGTGGAAAAGTTCTGGAGGTGGATGATGGAGATGGTTGTACAACCATGTGAATGTTTTTAATTCTAGGGAACTGTGGCATGTACACACAATGCAGTACTACTCTGCCATAAAGAAGGATAAATTTGAGTCATTTGTAGGAAAATGGATGTACCCTGAGAACACACTGCTAAATGAAATAAATTAAACACACAAGCTTTAATACTCAAAGTATAAATAAATTCAAGAATAAACAGTTGGGCATGGTGGTGCATGCCTGAAACCCCAGTACTTGGGAGGCTGAAGTAGGAGGATTTTTGCAAGTTTGAGACCAGCCTGGGCTACAAAGTGAGCTCAAGGTCAGCCTGAACTGCATTGCAAGACACTGCCTCAAACAGAAACAAGACCAAAAAATAAATAAATAAATATAATAAAAAATAAAATAAAACAAAAGATAGATGATACAAATCAGGCAGATAGATCTTTTGCAGATGGGAAAGAGGACCAAGAAGTGTTTGTTCCATCTTCCCACAAGAAAGGTAACCGTTATGTACTCTAAACATGAACTAATAAAAATTAAAAACATGCAGAAAAAAAAAAGATGTATCTTTCAGCCCATTTTTAGTTATAGCCTTCTCTTCAGCCCCTGGGCCTCAGTGGGACGAGAAGGTCCCCAGAGTGGGGCTCCTAGTCGGGAAGGGGTTGTGACTTCAGGCTAAGTGGCCCTGGCTCAGTCTCCCCTCCCACCACCCAGGCTCCCGATTTTACCTCGTTTGCCTAGGACAGGACCTGGTCTCCTCCATGAAGTCTTTTTCATGTGTTTTCCATTTGACATCCCTGACATTTTTTTTTTTTTTTTTTGCGGTATTTTTTAAACTTTGGAGACAGGGCCTCGGTAAGTCACTAAGCGGCCTAGGTGGGGCCGGAGCTCGGCCTCCCAGAGTGTGTGGATGACGGCCGTGAACCGTGACGTCCGACTGCATCCCAGACTTTAGAACTCACCTCAAAGCTGTCGTTACTGGGGTTAGTCCTATTGCTCTGTGCTCCACTTCTGCTCACCAAAATGTTTCCCTGCAAATTCCCCCATCTTTCTTCTGCACATCCCCATCTAGTCAGGTTTGCTTTGACAATCCCCTCCCCTCAGGCTGAGGCAGGAGGACCACCTTGAGGTCAAGGCCAGCCTGAACAACACATACTGTCTCGAAAAATTATATAAATAGAGAATCTGCAAAGTGGTATTTAATTGAGTATGAGGTGCTTGCAAAAACAGTAAAAGGTCTGAGTTCGAGGAAGGAGAGACTCATCATGATGTTTAGTTTTCGTCTTGTACAGGATTATTGATCCTTTAAGCCTGGCAGGAGTTGTGTAGACAGAAATGAGGAGGGCAGACTTCTAGGAAGATGAGTGGTTTTTAAAAAAAAATGTAGAAATGAACTTTAAAATCCAGGGGGCAAAAAGCAATGAGGTTGGAAAAACTCTAAACAGAAGGCTCGTACGTGTGTTTAGGAGCGCAGCGCTTTCCTTAAGCGGTTCACAATGAAATCGATCTGATTCATTCCATCGTCAAAAACTAGCACCACTTTTAAAGAAAGCAATCACCTACCCAATTGATGTGCTGAACAAAAATCACAGCTAGCGGTCCACATGCCCATGAGAGAAGCCGAGCCACTGACGCACGCCTCAGAGCTGGGCCGGCCAACCTGTTATTATTTATTTGCTGCTCGTTCATTCATTTCTCTCACCTACCAATGCCAGCAGATAGAAGTACGTACTTTGATGGCCACAGAAAAACAAATAGAGGAAAATGAAAATTTCCAAGCTGAGAAAGTTCTAGCACACACTGTTCTTCTCTCTGTGAATTGAGGAGAGTGGATCACTTGATACCAGGACGAGGGTTGAGGCCACCGCCGCGCTCAGAGGGGACACAGTGTTTGTTCCCAGGGCCTGTGGATTAAGCCCGGCTGCAGACGTGGGGAGCCAGGTCCCTAAAGCACAAATGTGGCTTTCAGCCAGAGGCCTCTGGTGACTGCAGGCCGGGTGGCATCCAGCAGGAGACAGGAAGGCCAGCGAGGAGATTACAGAGGCAAACAGTTGTAATCCATCCTGGAGATGCAATCGCCAGACCTATGTTTACACAGCCCTTTATGGAGCACGAATTCTTCTCATGGATCCTCTTTAAAGCAATTATGGGAGGTCAGGAGGGTCATAAAACATAGTCGCAGGTTCAGTGTAAAACGTGGCTACCTGAGAGCCATTTTACAAAAAAAAAAAAGAAAGAAAGAAAAAAAGAAAAATTGAATAGACAGGATTTAGTGTCGGGGAGTTAGGGACAGGAGAAGAATTAGAGACCATCTCAAAGCTGTTAAGCTTGGGGCCTGGAGAGGGCCACTCTGTGAGCGGGAGTCCACAGGAAAGAGTGCTGTGGCCACGGGGGTTGTGATGGTGAATTTTCTATTTATTCTGAAGCAATTTTGAATTTACAAAAAAAAGTTAGAGGAGAGAATAAGATGGCTGGGCGTGGTGGCCCACCTGTGTAATCCCAATACACAGGAGGCTGAAGCTGGAGGATCACCTCGAGGTGGAGTCCAACCTGGGTTACAAGTGAGTTCAAGGCCAGCCTGAACAACAGAGCGAGACCTTGACTCAGAAAAACAAAATAAAACTAAACCCAAAAAACAACAAAGGAAAAGAATAGGATGACTGGGTGTGGTGGCACAGACCTGTACTCCCAGTATTTTGGGAGGCTGAGGCCAGAGGACTGAAAGTTGGAGTCCTGCTTGGGTAATTTAGCAATTTAGCAAAAAACTAAAAAGGGGCTAGGGATGTGGCTCAAAACAAAGGCCCTGGATTCAATCCCCAGTGCTGCCAAAAGAAAAAAAAGGGGGGGGAAAGTGGGAAATCACACTCATACTCCCTTGCCTAGAGACCCACTGGAGTTTCACCTGTGGTCTGTCCCAAGAACGCCCTTTGTAGTGAAGTGATCACGTGGCACCGGTGGTTCCCTGCAGTCTCCTGAACCCTCATGGCCCTGACTGTTCCAGGCCACTCTGCAAGCTGTCCCTCCACCGGGGCTTGTCCAGTGTCCCTCCTGATTAGGCCCAGGCTCCACAGCTTTGAGTAAAATCACAGCAGGGACACGGTCACCTCTCCTCGTCCCCTGTCAGGTGGCACAGAGTGTCCACTCATCCCGTCCCGTGAGCCGTGGTGGTGATGTTAGTGACTTGACTCAGACGGCATCCCCCGCCCCACAGCCCGAGGTTCGTCAGACGCTGGCCAGGGGCGGCGGGAGTGCTCCCCTGCGTGGCTGCCCAGCCTCCCTCACTCAGCAGGGGCCTGAGTGAGCAGTGCTTTCTGCTCGAAAAGAACGAAAAGTATTCCAGATGCTGAGGCAGAAGGATTGGGGGTTTGAATCTAGCCTGGGCAACTTAGCGAGATCCTGTCTCACAGTAAAAATTTTAAAAGGGGTTTAGTATGTAGCTCAGTACTAGAGTGCATGCCTGACCCTGAGTTCAACTCCCAGTACCCCCTGCCCCCCACAAAAGGAGATGAAGGGAGGAAGGGAGGGAGGGGAGGGAGGGGAAGAGAGAAAAAGGTAAACAAACATACTTTTGGGCTGGGGTGTCGTTCAGTGCAGTTGCTCATGGGCTCAACCCCCAGCCCCACCAGCAAACAATAAAGAAAATGCAGGCCTAGGTTCTACTTCTGACTTGATATAAGTTGCAAAGACACCCAAGAAAGTACTAGAAAGGCAAGACTGGGGCTTTGGAGGGAAATCTGGGTGGGAGATAAAGGCAGGGTGTGACACACACAGACGTAATGAAAACGAAGAGGGCTGCTGGGCATGGGGGCACAGGCCTGTGATCTCAGCATTCGGGAGGCTGAGGCAGAAGGATCTCTGTGGGTTCGAGGCCAGCCTGGGCCACACAGTGAGACTGTCTCGGAGAAGGGGGCAGTTTTTCCAAGGATCAGAAAGACCACGAGCTGAGCACATTCCCTTCAAGGACACAGACAGATGTGGCTGAAAGTAGGGGAACGGAAAACCCACAGATGGGTGAAGGAATGGGCGGAGCAGCGTGGGGCAGGGGACTGGGACGGACGGGAATCTGATGTTCCACGCCCAAGGGAAGGGGTCTTATGAAGGGAAGAAACTGAAGGTTGGCCAAGAAAAGCCCTCTGGCAGCAACAACAGCTCATGTGCTCTCGAGGGCACCTGCTTGAGGACGAGGGACAGGGCGCTGGCATGGCCCCAGACCCCAGCAAGCACAGGTCCCTGCTGGGCGGCTCCAGGTTCATTTCAACCTCTGCTGTCCCTTCTCTGAGTCTCCCTTTGGGCCGGGGCCTGGAGCTTTTGTTTTCCGGGTCCCTGCAAGTTACAGCGCAGGCCCTGGGTGATGTTGTGGGGGGTCACCTCTTGTTGCTCTTGGGGATGTTTCTGAGTGACAGGAAGACAGGGCAGAATCTTGTCCCGGGGATGTGGAGGTCCAATTGGATCTCAGCCTGGACAGGGCGAGGGTAAAGAGCTTCGAGCAGTGGGGAGGTGACAGTGGCCCTCTTGGGTGCGGGTAGGTTTGGAGATAGAGAAAGCCAAGGACAGGCTCAAGGCCTTTGGGACGACAGACTGCACCTTGGAAAGGCAGTGGGGCTCGGGGAAAGAAATTGCTATGTTTTGTAGTTTAGGCTGGCCTTGAACTCACTATTTAGCTCAGGCTGGCCTCAAACACGCAGCGATCTTCCTGCCTCAGCTTCCTGAGTGATGAGACAACTCATGCCAGCCACCATAATCGGTCTTGGAGGAAAGAAGCTGAGGCAGAAGGCAAGGAGAAAGTGGAGACCCAAAGAAAACCCGAGCATGGCCCGGCCACTAAAGCGGCCACCGCGAGCCACCGCGAGCGGCTCCGGAGCCAGCGCTGTCAGGGGTCCACACCGACGCCACCGCGCGCAGCCCGGCCCAGGCGATCCGACCTGCGGGCGGCGCAGACTCGGGGGCAAAAGGCCGAGCGAGCGGCCCCGGGAGCGGGCGGAGCATGGGCAGCGGCTCTGGGATCGCGGTGGCCTCCGTGGGGCCCTGCACGTCCGCGCCGCCGCCCTGGGCCGAGCTGCGGGGGAGGGAAAGGAGAGCGGAGGGGGAGGGGAGGGGCCTCCCGCTGCCGCCCGCCCCGGGGTGCGCGGTGGCGGGGAGGCGACGGGGGCGGGGACCTTCGCGTGCTCCTCAGCGCCCCCGGGGCCCCGCGCACCCTTCGGAGCCGGCCTGGGAGGAAATGAGCCTGATTCAGGCAACTGCGGAGGGAGCGGGGATCTCAGGTTGTCTTCCACCTGAACTCACCACCCTGTGATAAAGCAACGGGAGCTCAGCGTGGAAACCCCGCACACGTGGAAGGGTGTGACTAATTACACCGCACCTCCCCCAAGGCGCCCACACTTCCAGCCTTTTCGTTTGGGACCGCTCACGTTTTGCTGTGTGTCTTTCCGTTTTTGTTTTTTTCAGGCTGGCTTTAAACTATGGAGCCCAGGCTGGCTTCAGACTCACGGGGATCCTCCTGCTTCAGCCTCACCTGGGACTCCAGGCGTGCGCCATGTGTATTTCTCTTCAGTACTTGACAGTTTTGTGCAAATCATTTGGCGCCTTGCTTTTCCTACTTAGTGTCTTATAAACGTTTCTCATTTCCTGAAATACATTATAAATATGTCTAGTGGCGCTATGCTAACACTGCACAGCTGTGCCCGAATGTAACCATTTTCATTTTTTATAGGGTCCAAGGATACAGCTGTTTTTAAAGTTCTTGATTCATTTTTTTAAAATGCACAGGTTTGCAGTACGTTCCTGGTGTGGAGCTGGCATAACACATCTTCATTCCTTTTCCTTCTCTCCCTCTGGCTCCCCCTGCAGGTGGTGTTGGAATTTATATTTCCAGGTGCCCGGCTGCGTGGCCTGAGGGTATTGATCAGGGAAAGACTCCTGGCCTGAACTGAGCGAGTCCATCTCTCCTTCTTTGGCCCTAACCTCTGCTCTCCCTTTGGCCCTTCATTAAACTAGAAAAGCGATTACCGCACCCGCCTCCTGCACTCACTCAGCCCAGGGCGACTCTGACCAATTCTTGTTTTTCAGCAGGCCCCCTCACCTCCAATCTATTCCCTTCAAGCTCCAAAACGGTATCAGCAGATCAGAATTTAGCAAGCAGAGGGATGGATAAGTGTCTCCTGTGGAGACCTGTGTCCCTCCTACCTGTCGCAGGCTGATAGTACGGCAGCTCCCACGGGGTCAGGCCCAGCAGTAAGTCAGCTTGTAGTCAGTAATTAGAATTCCCTGGGAAATTGGCCGCAGACTGCCAGCCACTCTGAGCAGAGCTCCTTGGCAAAATACCGTCCAGAATTTATGCTCCAAACCTGTGTTGCCCGTGTTGGAGACTGAGCATTACAGAGGATTACAAGTTCAGGACCAGCCTGGGCAATTTAGACCCTTTCTCCAAATAAATTAAAAAGGGCTGCGCTGAGGCTCTAGCCTCATGTAGAGGACTTGCCTAGCGTGCATGAGGCCCTGGGCGCAATCTTCACTACTGAATAAAAGCATAAACAGTGATAAGCACCTGGCTGGTAGCTGCATTCTCGTGAATACCCGTTAGGCCACAGCAACCGTTTGAGGGAGGCGAGTCACAGCCCTCACTTTACAGATGAGGAAACTGAGGCCCTTAGAGGTTCCGTCTGACTTTTTGATGCCCTGGTTGCTAAAATCATGTGTTGCTTTCTTTGACTCCCCTACCCCTCCTGTGGAGAGAGAGAGTGAGTCCAAGCAAAACTGCACTTTTTCTTCTATTTTAAGCCCTTGCGTGCCATGTTGATGAGATCACAGCACGGCACCATTTGTATTAAAAAATACAGCCACAGCCACAGTGCCACTTTTCACATCGACTTTGCCCATTTGACTCCGATGGCACCATCCTGTGGTTTCACCAGACTCTATCCCATAAGCCCATCTGCTTGTCCAGAGCATTGAATTCAGCCCGCGGGCTGAATTCCTGCAAGGATTCCTGCAAGACATCCTTAAGGCTGCTGTCCTTTCTCCCAGGATGGCCTTGTCCACTATCTCTTCATCATTTTACAGAAGAAGCAATCTAATCACACTCAGCTACTTGTGTCACCAAGGCTAGGACACAGGCACGCAGCACACTGCACTGTGACTTGTAGAACATGCAGCCTCTGGTTCCCAGCTGAGTCCCTGGCTCTGGGCTGTGCTCCCTGACACCCTTCCAGCCATGGAGGGCCTCTGCCTCCTGGCTACTTGGCAGGGCCCCTTTGACAACCTGAAATTCTTGTTTTGGTTTGGTTTTTTTGAAACAGGGTCTTGCTATGTAGCCCCGGCTGGCCTCAAACTCATGGCTGTCCTCCTGCTTCAGCCTCCCAAGTGCTGGGATTACAGGCATGTACCACCATGCCCGACTCTGACCCGAGGTTCTTGAGCAAATGGGTTTTGCCTATGGGAGCTCTGCCAGCTCTCCCGAGATTGCACCGAGCTGGACAAGGGACCTTCAGGGACATCATACCTAAAAGAAGCTGTGCAGAGGGAATAAGCCTCCTCCTTTTGGCCCACCCTAAATCTTCCTTGTAGCTATTGGAGCCTTACTTTATTTTGCTTTTCGAATGATTTAAAATTTATTTTGGGGTTGGGGATGTTCAATGGAGTGACTGAAAAATACAGTGAACGCTCGAAATTTTTTTTTAAAACTTCTTACAGTAAAACATACATGGCTGAGAGCAATGGATGAGTGTGTTCACAGTGAGGAGGACTACCCTGAGTAGTATGAAGGGGATTAATGGCAATCTTTCTTTTACTGTAATAAATTTTTAAAATTCAAATAGGCCCTGTGAGGTGGCCCATGCCAGTAATCCCAGAGTTTTGGAGACTGAGGCAGGAGGATCACTGTGAATTCAAGGTCAGCCTGCACTACATAGTGAGTTCAAGGCCAACCTGAACCACATAGCAAAAGCCTGTCTCAGAAAGTGACTAAATAAATAATTAAGGCATAGCACACACACGGTGAGACACACAGGTCCCAGGAGTACAGCTGGATAAATTTTCCTAAACCAATCATCCCCCTCACCTGCATTCAGACCAGGACTCGGCATTCCTGCCGCCCGGTTCACAAGTCTTCCTTAGAGAGATGCTGGTTGTTGCTCTCTCTTCCCTCTTGTCTGAAATGTGCCTGAAATGAAGATGAATTTTTCCCTTAGTTTAAAGACAGCACCACTCAGCTTCCCATCATGCGCCTGGAGAAACAGTTCTTGCCTGCTCTGAAGAGGCCGAGTTAAATCGAGTGCATTCAAAACCTGGGCGCTTGGGCTGGAGCTGGCAGGCGGATGCATATCCGGTTGGAGGGGATTCAGGCTGCGGCCAAGGTGCTTTACCTCCCCAGTGCAGGTCTGGGACTCAGGCCCGGGCCTCCAAACAACCCTCCATTATCCTGGCCTTGTGAATGTTCTGTAAATACTGTCCCCAGGGAAGGAGGGGGACCCCCAGGGAAGGGACCAGGAAGATTTCCTGTGTGTGTTGAGCAAGGCCTCGGTGGCTGTCTGGGAACTGGGGACGTTCAGGGAGTCTCAGTCTCTCTCTCTCTCTCTCCCTCTCTCTCTCGCTCTCGCTCTCTCTTCCCCTCTCTCCCACACTGCTCTTTGGTTGCTTCTGGAAATAGCCTCTAACAGCTCCCCATGGATCTTTCCCAAATTGTATCCTGAGTACCCTAAGATATTAATTTGTAGATGCACTTCTGATATTTTCCCTTTTCAGGGAAACAGTTTCTTTGACATCTGTGGCACACAGCATGGAGTAGGTTGCATTCCATTCACTTTGATGGCACTGTATCTTTACATAGTTGGTTTTTGGTGGATTCTGTGTTAAAAAAGCAAAAGCTAAACCAGGTGTGGTGGCACATACCGATAAACTCAGCACTTAGGAAGCTGAGGCAGGAGGATCACATCAAGTTTGAGGCCAGTTTGGGCTCACAGTGAGTGCAAGTCCAGCCTGAACTACATAGGGATACCCTGTCTCAACCCTCCCCACCAAATGCAAGAACTGTATGAAAATTGATGGGCAACAGGAAATGAGGGTGGTTGTTGCAATCTGATTCTAAGTTTTGGGAAATCGTGCAGTCCTTAAGTACACATGTCCAATCAGAAAGCAAAAACACTTAATGAAATATGAAATAAAACTGTTAATTGCTTTCAATTTATGTGTTATTGGTAAAGAACTACAAAATTGTCAGGATGTGAATACTTTGGTTGTTTGGACCTAACTATGGAATAATCAGATTGTCTAGATATTTCTTTTGGCCTCAGGGCCGTGTGAATCTTTGTCTTAGGCCCAAGGCACCTTGAGATCCTGTTCTTCAAGTTACTTCGGCACCAGCCATGCAGGCACAGCATGTCAGCTGGCTGTCCCGCTTGTGAGCGGAGTTCAGAGTCTGGGGTGATTTTCTTCGGCAGAGGAAGCTCGGTCTCAGGGAGTAGCTGGTGGAGGTCATCTGAGTGGGGGCCAGTCCAGAGGTCCTGGGGCTGATGTGGTGAGTGGAGCCCTTTTTAGGGTCAATACAAAGCAGGTTTGAAACTGGGTAGCTGTTTGCGAAGGGCTTGTGTAAGGGAAGGACCGGGGACTTCAGGTCCACTAGCTGCGTTAGCCTCTGAGACTAGCTAATTCCAACTCCGCTTTGACTCCTAAGACACGAAATGGGGATTTCCCTTTCCTAAAGCCTAGGAAGCCAAGGATGTGGAGTACTCCTAGGAACGGACGGCTTCTGGGCACACGTGGCCCTGTCTGAGAAGGCAGTGTGTTCTCCTGTGGAGGTCCTGAGAAGTGGCAGGAGAGGGCTTTGGGGTCCAAGGGGGGTTTGAATTCTGTTGCCACCACCCGCTGGCTCTGTGATCAGGAAGTGACACCCGTCTCTGGGAGCCACTGAGGCAACGAGAGGATGCGGTGAGGTGTCATGGGCAGCAGGGCCTGGGAGGCAGCAGGCACCTGCCCGGACTCCTGTCCCTCGCCTTCCTCTGCTCCCAAGCAGCTGTCAGGCAGCCTGGGGCCTGCAATGGCGAGAGGCGGCCGGGAGTTCCCCTGTGTGAGGTGAGCTCGGTAAATGCATGCATACGGCAAGCCACAGTCTGCCAAAGATGCAAAGCAGACCGAGCCTGGTGTCCTGTTTTGGTTCAGTGCCCCACTCAGGGTCTATTTTCAGGGGTCCTCCGTTTCCCATAGATGAAAGTCTAAACTCCATGACATTTCCCCTGTCTGGCCTCAGCCTAACCCTCCAATGCTCTGTTCCACTGGGATTCAAGGCAGCCTCTCTTCTAACCCGACTGGTCTGCCCTTAACGACCACTGCAGCCTCAGCAGAAAGCCACTTCCGCTCCCAGGGCTGGTCGCTTCCTCAGTCCCAAATCCCACTCATCCTCCAAGGCCAGGCCGTCCTTTGCAGAGTGCACATCTGTGGATACCCCCAGCCCCAAGGGACGCGAATCCTCCCAGCTCCTGTCTGTCGCAGCCACCATTTGTCCCACGCACCAGGTCTTAACCACAGGCTGCCTTCTTTCGTTCTGTGAGGTTGAGGGAGTTTGTTTTACCTTCCAGCTGTCTTGAAAGTTCAGTGCGGTGTCATGGAAACAGCATGGGGTTGAAAGCAGAGTTGGCTTTTTTTCTAACTCGCTGCTTAACCCAGACAAATAGCTTTCCTCTCGGCTTTTAACTCTGAAGTGAGACATTTGGGTAGGGAAACTGAAATTCCTGCAGACGAGGCTCCTCCCTCCACAGGGCCCAGCAGGATGATGTGTATAAGTTTGCGTTTAACAAACATCCATCCAAATACTTGTTGATCAATTACTCAATCAATGCACAAGTCAGGCACTAAAGAGACAAACGGGACAGGTAGCACCAGGACCACACCGGAGGGAGGACCAAATGTGCGCGTTCACTTGAGGAAGGCACTGAAGGGTGGGGGGCAAGGGTCGGGGCATTCTGGGTGGTAGAGACTTGGGTCTCCCCACTCTGCCATTTGACCCTGTACCCTCTCCCCCTCCCGCACTCTCTAGGTGACCTTGAAGTCAGGCATTAAGCCTTGCCCGGGTGCAGTGTGTTGTGGATGCATGTGCAAGTGTGTGTGAATCAGGAAGAACGCAACAGCACAGTGACAGCACCCAGTGATCTGTCTGATTACTTTATTAGGCGCCAAGCGCTGTTCCGAACCACACTCACTGCTTTAATCTGCAGAACATCTCGGTGAGGTCGTTACTATTATCTCCTCCGGTTTACAAGTCATCCCTGGAATCCAGTGGAGAAGGCAAAGGACTTGCCCGAGATAACAGGTAGGAGGAGGAGCCAGGCTGGAACTCAGCAGTCCGGCTGCACAGCCCTCTTGAAAGAGCCACACGAAGCCACTGCACTTGCAGCGCTCAGCCACGGCGACCCATTTCCAGGAGTCACCCTGGCACAGGTGATGGGCAGAGGCCTCCTCCAGGGTGAGGTGCAGCTGCAGGGGAGTCAGTCACTTGACCCTCCGCTGCAGGAAGGGCTCAGGGTAGAGGTGCCCCTGGTAAGGAAGATAGGGCTGGGCTCAGTGGTGCACAACTGTAATTCCCGCTACTTAGAAGGCTGAGGCAGGAGAATTTCAAGTTTGAGCCAGACCTGGGCAAATTAACAAAAACCTGCTTCAAGCAGTCGGGCAGAGGGCTCCACTCCACCCGGGGCAGAGAGGCAGGCTGCACAGTGCCGGCTGGGCTGCGAGCAGGCGGCAGGAAGGCGGCACGACTATGTAGCAGCGATGCTACGTCCGGGGCCGGAGGACGTAGGGTTCAGCGGGCACAGGCCGGAAACTTCAGGACTCGGCCTGCGTTCAGAGGAGCAACCTCCGCGGCCCAGCGCCGAGGCCCGGTGCCAGGCTCCCCGCGGGAAGGGGCGAAGGGGCGGTGTCAGCCGGGTCCCCCGGCACCGCGCACGCCGGGCCACGCTCCTCCCTGCTCGGCTGTCGCTCAGGCTCCGCCCACAGCTCGAGTCACGTGCGCGCCACGCACCACTCCTCGGCGCGCATCCCAAGGGAGGAGGCTCGAGGGGCGGGCGGAAGACTCGGCATCCGGACGCGGCGTGGGGCGGGGCCTGTAGCGAAGGGCGGGGCCTGTTGCTAGGGCTGGCGCAGGAAACCGGGCGAAGGGGCCAGTCCTACTGGCTGCGGGTACTGGCGGCTTGTTTACTCCCGGCGGGGGGGAGCTTTAAGCCGGCGGGGTGGGGGGGTGGAAGGAGAGAGCGAAAACGCGGGCCGGAGCGGCGAGCCGCTGGAGCAGGAGCCGGGAGGGGAGCAGGGGGCTGCGGCGTCCCGGGAAGGGTCTGGCGCAGGGCGCCCTGCACAGTTTTTTTTTTGCTTCCTTTTTTGTAAATTAAAAACTAAACTTGCTAGCCCGCTCAGCGCCCCCGACTTCTCCGGGCCTGCACTGCCCTGCAGACACTCACGCGGCGAGCCCTGCCGCTGGCCGAGGGTGCACGCCCGCCCGCCCGCCTTTCGGGCTGTGCAGTCGTGCTCGCCGGGACGCCGCCGGAGCAGGGCACGCTGGGCACGTGTCGTTCCGCCGTGGGTCTCTGCCTTCTCCTTAATCCAGGAAATGATTCATTGGCCCGCTCGTCTTACAGTTTGCACGTCTGCATGTGGCCCCAGCTACACAAATAAGTTCCCTTTAGCTTGTGTTCTAGGCTATGCAGCCGCTTGAGCTTCGTTTTCTAATTTATGTGGTGCTTCTTGTAAAATGCGAGGCGCTGGCTGCACCGAAAAAAGTTAGCAGAAAATAGACGACGTCGGGTACCGTGCAAAGCCTTCCTTGGCCAAATCCGTATCTGCGATCTGAAACATACTGTGCCAGTATTAGTAGCTGTCACGTAACCATTTTGCAGGAGAGGACTCGAGGCCCACAAAGCAGAATGGTTTGTCAGAAGTCACCCAGCTGGTGAGAGGGGGCAGGAGCTCTAGAGCCAGACGTGTGATGGACACGCGAGTTTCTCCGTCCCCTGTCCCTTCCTCCGGAACCGCGGGCCTCTACCCCCGCGGTTTTATTTGGCCTCATAATCACAATATCCTGCCATTCTGGTATCACCGGCCCAAAGGTTGGGTGTTTTAACAAAGCGGAAACAGTAACAGTGGTTCCCTGGAACTAACATGATTGTTGGGAGAGAAAATTGTGTTTTCTGCTGGTCTTGTAAAGTTGGGATCTCATAGTTGGGAGCTGACAGCAACCGGGCTTCTCAAGCCTGTGAAGGAAGCGCTTTTTTTTTTTTTTTTTTTGGCGGAGGGGGAGGGGAGCTCTTTTGAAATAGAAGAAAAAAAAAATGGACCGGCTAAGAAGAAGCAAACAGAAATCAGAGATTCAGAGAATAAAACTTTACAACTTTGTTTAAACCTGGGGTCTTGCTCTGTCTGGGGTCAGCTGTGCTCCTGGATTTTCCAGTTAAGCCAACAAGTTCTTTTCTTTCTCGTCCTTTTTTTTTTTTTTTTTTTTTTTTTTTTTTGCTTAAGCTAGCATAAACTGAGTTCCTGTCATTTATCTGTAAAAAGAAGCCTGACGAATAAGTTTGGCACAGTGTTTATTTATCCCTCAGAGAATAATGGAAGTTGGGTGACGGCCACAACTATCACTTCTTAAGTGTTCCACTTCCCAAAATGAGTCACCGTGAGCGAGAGCCCCGTGGATGTGGGTTAGACAGAAACACAGCTAATTCTCCTTCGGCATTATTGCTGTTATAAACAGGGCACGATTCAACAAGCCAACATGAGAGGCTGGAGAGATAACTTTTAACCTTAGAAGGGCCCAGATCATGAAGAGAACAAGACTGAGTTTTTTGAGATAAGGTTACTAAGGCTTTCAGTAACATGGGCAAAGAAAAGAAAGAGGGACTAATGACTATTCTATCTTCGGTTCCAGTTGGGTGATGGGAAGGTGATAGAAGCGCTTTCTTTTCAATTTTTATTTTTTTATGAGTACACGTTTGCAGTACATAGTGATTACTTTCCTTGTGGGGAGGTCAGGAGTTGGCACATGTCCATAACACATCTCAATTCTTTTTTCATCCCTTTCTTCTTCCTTCCCTCCCTTTCTCTCTACGTCTTAGTTCCTTTCCCACTTGCAAAAGGTCTATTTCCCTACTTCCTGTTATCTAACTTTTATTTTGCTTTTTTTTTTTTTTCACAGTGATCCTCCTACCTCTGCCTCCCTAGTGCTGGGATTAAAGGTGTGCACCACCACCCCCACTTTGCTCTTTGTATGTTGGGTTTTCTCATGTAAGATAAACTATGCAATACAGTATTTAAGCTTGTGGGTCTCATTTATTTCACTTTACATTGTGACCTCAAAGTGCATCCATTTTCCTACAAATGACTCAAATTTATCCTTCTTTATGACAAAGTAGTACTCCATTGTGTAAAAATACCACATTTTCTTTATCCATTCATTTGTTGATGGACATGGCTATAAGCAGAAAGACAATGTTGAATTGCAAAGAGGAGGGGCATTTGTACTCACAAAATCTTAGAAACAGAGTCCCGGATTGGTCATTATTCATATCCTGAACAAGTCCAGTGACGAGCAGATAGTTAGATCACTAAGCAAAAGACGACCAGTGGCCCACAGAGAGCAGGGATAGATGATCTTTTTCACATTTTTGTTAGCTGCAGCCATTCTGAGGATCTGGGGAGAAAATTATAGAGGATCTATGTATACTCCTTGGGAATATGTCAAGAAAATTGAGACTGGTATATTGGTGGCATGAAATGAAAAAAAATTGAATATGTGCAGTTCCAGTTTTTGTTCAATGTCTGACTTCTGGGCGGTTCTCTCTCTCTGTGTCTCTCTGTCTGTCTGTCTGTCTGTCTCTATCTCTGTCTCTCTCTCACTCTCTTTTGGATGGCTCAGTCATTGGTGAGATCCTTGACAAAGCTGGTCTGCAGAAATCAGGAACAGGCTGTAATCCTCTCTTTGAGAAAAGGGAGGTGAGGAAGGAGAAGGTGGGAGGTGAGGAGAACAAGGTTGAGGATTGCAGAAGAGAGGAGAAGGAAGGGAGAGAAATAGTGGCTGTGGGAGTCAGATTTGGGGGAGAGGAGTCTGGAAAGAGGATTTTTTTTTTAAGTTTGGTTGTGAGTTGTGCAATGAAATTCCTCCTTGGCTTCCTCCCAGAAGAATGTCAATAGAGACATCTTTTTTTTTTTTTTTTCTCCACGTAGGCATTACTGTGCCAACCCGCTAGTGCAGATCACAGAAAAAGACAAATCAGGTTCCCACTGCTGAGACAGGGTGATGTTTTCAGCTTGATAAAGGGGGGTTGGTAGTGACCTTGACACAGCACCCGTGGTGTGGCAGATCACATGCGCCTCCTCCTAGATCTGGCTTGGTTCTTCTCCAGTGTCCTCTCAGAGTTGTGCTTGGTTTTATTTCCATTTTCATCCAAAAACGTTGGGGGAATGGAGTGATTTGCCATGGTTTCTTGGCCAGGAATCATTTGATTCTGAAAGTCTCATGAGAAGGACAATAAGGAAAGGATATGAAGCTCGCATATCACGGTGGGAGAGAAGGGACAGGCCGAGAGTTAGGTTAGGAGCAGGCCCTTTGGAGTTGGGTTGGCTTTTCTCCGGGCCATGTCACCCGCATTCCACAGGTCTCCCCTCGACACTTCATAACCCTTCTCCTCTCGCGAATTAAAGGTGCTATGGCCTCTCTCTCTGCGCCTGCACCTTTTCCCAAGGCAGAGAGGAAGTTCCAGGGACAATCGACACTTTCACTAATCAAGAATCGAGTTTACTGGTTAGGAATGGGACTCAAGGGTGCCAGAAAGCAAGATGGGGATGCTTTCTCAGTCGTTTGGCTCTTAGTGTTTGTCTCAAGATGAATTGGCTGATGGACTGCAGAGATTCTCTTTGGGCTGATTAGTTTGGATCAGGAGATAAACCGTGACAGAGGAAGGGAAATATTAAGGGAGTAACAGCCTAGAATGGTCCAAGAGTGGATTGAGATCTTTGCTTCCACTTTGGAGTGCTGAGTTCCAAATGCTTTATCCTAGCCATTTCTCTTGCCCTCAGGAATCACTGAAAGCTTGTTGTGGTGATTTGGAAGGCAGTCAATTATATGAGGAGAGTGGGAAGGTTGGGATTTGGTAAATCAACAGCTTATAAGTGAGCTTGGCCATGTCTAAGACTAACATTGGGAAATCAGAGTGCTCCTGGGAGGATAATACAATAGGGTAATTGAATTGGATTTTAATAATTCATAATACTTCCACTCCAATGTATTATAAGGATTACTTAAGCAGGATGTGGTGTAATGCCTGATGAATAATGGGTTAAGAGAATCAGTATGGTGACTAGATATCTTATCAACTTAAAACTAGGTTTTCTGGGCAGGTATTTGACCCCAAAAACCAAAGGTAAGGCACGTTTTTCCCTTACTTAACTGAATTTAAGGAGGTCTGTGAAAAGAGGGGGAATATTTGTCAGTAAATTATGTAGACTTGGAAAGATTAAATTAGAAGGAAAATTTAGGTTCAGGCCTTGCTCTCTATATTGAAACTCAAGAGGGGATTCCACACTGCATGCCAAACCTCTTGGGCTTCTAACCTCTTCCAAACCTGTCATGTGAAGTGTACCCTGCTGTGTAGCGATGGAGTCCAACCTCTAAGGACAGGAGGAGCTGACTGTGAATACAGTGAGATGTCTGCACTTTGGCATGTGTTACTCATTTGTGAAGAAGCAGACATTGTCATACAGTGACTGGCATCATTTAAAATGTGGCCTTTCATAGGCGCAGCTACATCTGATTGGCTTATGGGTTTATGCAGTTCAAAAAAAATCTTTTCATTTGGTTTGTCTAAATGTTGTTCCATTGGTCAGCTCCAAATCCTGGGCCATGGTTGGTGAGAATGTGGGAGTTACTAGTATTTCCTAGTGTTCATGGTTCCGCCTTTCTGTGGTTCACATGGAATCATCCTGTGCGCTCCATCAAGAACTGTGTATGGTTCTCCTAATGTTGTTTTAGGATCTGGCCACTATTGACCCTTGGGAGGCCTGGGTGGTGGCAGACTCCCTTAGTTACTTTTCTCATTGTTGAGACAAAATACCCAACCCCCAAAGTTAAGGGAGGAAAGGTTTATTTGGCTCACAGTTTGTCCATAATCGGCTGGCTCCAAGGCACGTTGGCACTGCAGACACGCATCACAGAGGAAGAAACAGTCCATGGCAGGCAGAAGGTAGCAAAGCAACAAGGGACGATCATGGCTTTTTCTATTCCTTAAATCTTATCCAGGCTACTTATAGTGGGTAGCACTCACACCCTTAATCCCAGTGTCCTGGATCCTAGCATTTCACCGTGAATCGATTGCAGCATCACAGGCTCTAGATCCAGCCCCTCTGAAAAAACCCCACCTATGACCACATGAGACTTTGGGGGGACATCTAGACACAAGCCATAACACAGCACAGCTGCCTTATGCAGCAGTTGGGTCTATGCAGAAGAATAAACGGTGATAGAATGCATGTGTGCGGCCACTGAGCAGAACCAAGTGTGTGTGAGACACAGTGGACTTTAGCCACTGGCCAAACTGAAACCCTAGTGAGGTCACTAAAGAAAAGGCTTCTGGTCCCAGGGCTGCTGTGGGACAGAAAGTAAAAGTAAGAGCCTGAAGAGCAAAGGCACATGACAGCTAACACAGTGTAGAAAAATAACAATCACATGTTGCTGGGAACCCGACACTAAAAGAGGGCATCTGGAATGTAAATTGTCCTGCCAATTTTTTCTCTCTCACTGCTGTTGTCCATTTGCTCAATCTCTCTTTCTCTTTTAGGGGTCCCTTATGTGTTTTTCTATTATCATTTATTATCTTTCTTCAGACTTCCCTTGGGGTGTAACCCAGTCCTCTTTTAAGTCTGAGATTCTTCATTTCCTGTGGCTGTATTAGCTCATTTCTAGTTGCTATAACAAACTACCGAAGTCTGGATGCTTAATGAAAGAAAGAGATAACCAGGTGTGGTGGTACACACCTGGTGCACACCTGTAGCCCCAGCACTCTGGAGGCCGAGCCTTAGGCTGCATAGTGAGATCAAAGCCAGCGTGGACTGCATAGTGACACCCTGTCTTGGTGGGGTTGGGGGGAGAGACAGAGCCAAAGAGATTTAGTTCACAGTTTCAGAAGTTGAAAGTCTGTGGTCAGGTAGCCTCCCTGATTCAGCTTGGGGTGAGGGCCTCACAACAGTGGCATCACAATGACAGGAACACGTGTTAAAGGAGACAGAAAGCCAGAGAGGCTCCAGTTTGAGAAAACGAATTCACTGTGAGACCAGCATTCATGCTTCCCCAGGGGGTTGCCTTGGCGAATTAGCCACCTCCATGAAGCCACATCTCTTAAAGTTTCTGCCACCTTCACTGCTGCCACCCTGGGGACCAGCCCAGGAAGCTCAGGGGACAAACTGCACCCAAACGATAGCACCCACCTTGTTCCGCCTTGTTATCTCTTACCAAGCTCCCAGTTATTCCCCTTGCGGGTGGGAAGAGCTGCCTGACTCAGCCCTGGTAAGGTGGTAAGGTCCGTCCCGGGAAGGCTCGTCCTGCCCGGGCTCCCCAGGTGAAAGCCTCATGGAGGAGGCCTGGGGTGCCCCTGGGAGTCACCCACACACTATTTGTTGAGTCGAGCTGGACTGGTACTTTTACGGCATGAGATTTTCCTGTGTCTGCATGCTTCGGAGGAAAAGCCTTGCTCAGATCGTCTTAAGCCTGTGCAGAAATCTTCTCCTCGGTGCTCCACCCCTCTGGGCTCAGTGACTAGCTCCTCCCCAGAGGCACAATGTAGGATGAAGCCACAGTTGATTCTCTCTCAAAATGGTACTGTTCTGGATTTTATCATCCTGCCTGAGTGATGAGATAAACATAATTTTGATCCCAATTTTTCTTTTAAGGCATTCACTAGAAAGCAGACAGGGTTGTTCCAAAGTGAATTTCCTGTGTCATAGAAATCACAGAAGCTTAAAAGGAATAAAACAGATGTTCACATAGAGCTGCTCAGGCTTACACATTCTTTCATACCCACAGTCCTTAGGCTTCATGTTCAGTGTTCCCAAAGCCGGCTTGACTTTCCCCCCTTTTTTGAATGTGGACTCTTGCTGAAATTCACAGTTTCAAGGTTAGCAGGAGCTGGGCATTGTGACACATGCCTTCAGTCCCAGCACTGAGGAGGCTGAGGCAGGAGGATCAAGAGTTCAAGGCCAGCCTGGGCTACAGAGTGAGTTTGAGGCCTGCCTGAGCTATACAGTGAGACCTAGTCTGAAAAAAAAGGAAAGTTAGGAGGAAGTAGGCACCGATCTGGGAGTTTATGCACTGGGGTGTATCTGTGGCTGTCTACGCATGTGGGAACGTGTCCCTCTGCGGACCTAAGCAAGATACTTCAGGGAGATGCTTAAACTTGGAACAACCTCGCAACCATCAACCCTTTCTCTTCCATGAAGGCAAAGCTCTTCTAACCCAGGAAAGCCAGATTGAATGGATCAGAGCTGACTGACTAGATTAGCAAGAAGAAGGCGTTGCCCCAGGCACACTGCCGATCACTTTCTCTTTAGCATCTTGGGCTCTTGTGCTTCTTAGAATGAAAATCCTTCAAGTAGGTCCTGGGCCTGCTTTTGTCCACTAAAATATGGTGTAATTTTTCTCAACCAGAAAAAAAAAAAAAAAGAAGGACAAAATATGCTATCAATATCAGATTAGTAGCATAGGTTGAAATTCATACCCTACCTTGAGATCACGGCAAGAAAGCTGTGTTTAAAACTGTGTATCAAGCCGGGCGTGGTGGCACATGCCTTTAATCCCAGCACTCGGGAGGCTGAGGTAGGTGGAGCGTTGTGAGTTGAGGCCGGCTTGGGCTACAACACGAGCACAAGGCCGGCCTGAGCTACATAGTGCGACCCT
The DNA here is from genome assembly GCA_004363535.1 of Dasyprocta punctata. Taxonomy (NCBI): domain Eukaryota; kingdom Metazoa; phylum Chordata; class Mammalia; order Rodentia; family Dasyproctidae; genus Dasyprocta; species Dasyprocta punctata. The sequence goes on along the minus strand of RJWM01026986.1, from coordinate 5,038 downwards.
GCCTCAAAAAACCAGGGCCGGGAGTTTGGCTCAGTGCCTTAAGCGCCTGCCCTGGCAGGTGCGAGGTAGTGAGTTCAATCCCCAGTGCCGCAAAAAAAAAAAAAACAAAAAAAACCCTGTGTATCAGAGAAGTAATGATGGCCCTTACTCAAGTGAATGAAAAAGAGGGTGACTGTCAAAGGGGACCTGGTATCCTGATGCCCTGCTTCAGGAGCTAAATTCTGGCGGGGGTTGGGGGAGTATTGGGGGCCTAAGAAGTGGGTAGGGTCCTGGTTCATGGGTAACTTTTTGGTTGTTGGATGTCCTCCAGGAGTCTCATGCTCTTGTAGGTGGGGCTTTTGGAAGGTGGTTGAGTTTTAGGCTTGTAGCTGACTTGCTCTTCGGAGCTGGGGTCCTGTTGGAAGAGGCAGGTCCCTGGGGGCGTGGCCTGAAAGGGTTTAACTCCCTGTTGATTCCTCCCATGACTCTCGGCTCCCTGGTCACTACGAGGGGAGCCGCTTTCCTCTGCTGAGGTCCTTCCACCATGCTTTTCTGCCTTGAAATAAGTCAGCTGTGGACTGAAACCTCTTCAAACTGTGAGCCAAAATAAACCTCTCCTTCTTTAAGTTGTGGGTGTTGGGTATTTTGTCCCAGCAACAAAGAAAGTGATTAATTATAGCCCTTGATTCATGGTTATTTACTCCCTATTGCATGCTAGCAGCTAGACGATTTTTTTTTTTGTATTGGGAATTGAACTCAGAACCTTGTGCTTGCCAGGCAGATACCGTGTCACTGAGCTATATCCCTGGCCCTAGACAATGTTCTAGAAGCTGATGCTGTAACAGTAAGCAACAACTAAATCCCTGTTCTTGTTGAACTTACAGCCAACTAAGGATGGAACAATCAAAATTCCTGACAGTGGAAAGATTGTCTGGGGGTGCTAAGTGCAAGGAAGAGCAGGCAGGATGCAGGTGCAGTTGGGGGAGCTACTTCAGATACACTGGACAGGGACTGTGTCTCTCACTGGTGCATTTGAGGAGGATCTGTATCAGTTGCTGGAGCAAGTCTTCTGGAGGGAGATCATTCTAGCCCAGACCAATGGTCTTGGAAGACGAAGCTGGGAGTGGGCCGATGAGGCTGGGGCTGCAGGCACCAGGGAGGGGTGGTAGGTGGAGGGGCCCAAGAGTTCCTTGGGCCAAGATCAAGTAGATGGGAAGCCACTGGAGTTTTTGAGCAGAAGCGTGATGTGGTGTAATGTAGGTTTTAAAAATATTGCTCTGGCTGCTGAAGGTGTTGAATAGTGTATAACAAGGTGCCAGCAACAGCCGGAGATAGGAGCCTATTGCAGAAGTCCAGGTAGGAGAGATGGTGGCTGAATTAGGAAATGGTGGGATATTACTCAGGCGGTTCATAGGGGAGCCAACAGAATTTCTTGATGGATTGTGGAATGTGAGAAAGAAAAATGGAACTAGAGATGATTGCAACATCTTTCCTGAGCAAGTAGGAGAATGGCATTGCTGTTCACTTGAATGAGAGGGAGCAGATTTTGGAGGGACATGAGAAATGGGTTTGGACATGGTAGTTTTTGTTTTGTTTGAGTTAAGAGTTTCACTGTGGAGCCCAGGCTGGCCTGAAACTTGTGAGCCTCCTGCCTCAGCCTAAGTGCTGAGATTACAGGCATGTGCCACCATGTCTTGGCTCAAGGTTCACTTGAGGTCTGATTAGACATCCCAGTGGAGGTACTAAGTTGGTAATTGGTGATAAGAGCCTGGAGTTCAGGAAAACAGGTGACGTTTATAAGTGGAGGCTCTGGTGGAACCCAAAGACCCAATTCATTCTTAAGTTTCATCTTGCTCTCAAGAGGTGGCTGGGAGGCCTTCAGGAGCCGTGGAACCTGCGGAGCGTCGGGGGCGTGTTTTGAGTCAGGGATCGTTGGGACTATGGAATACCTCTACTCTGTTCCTAGATCCAGTCAGAGACTCACTTCTTAACAAATCCTTGTTAGGGGTCTACCACATGCCATGCCAGGTAGCAAGCATTGGAGACACATACAATGAAAAATAAGCCACATTGCCCATCTTCACAAAATGTTTCCAAGGGAATTAGGTTAAGAGAATGGAGGTTTGAGCACAGTGACTCGGGTAAGTTTGGGGTGCTGTTGGACACAAAGGAGGGGCATGTCAACCTTTCTTGGGGCCAGAGAGAGCATGCTACATAGGCTTCCCCTTAAGGGTGAGTAAGGGGAGCTAGGTAAAGGGCTGAAAAGGTGGGTGGGGTGTGTTCTAGGAGACACAGCAGCGTGGGAGCAAAGGCAGTCTGCTCAGATGGAGGACAGAGGGAAGGGTGCGGTCTCGGACTCAGCACCCTCACAAGTGACCTAGGAACGTGTCCACATGATAGGAGGCGGGGAGGGGAGGCAGGGCCTGGGTCTGTTTTGCTTAACCTCATCTAGTGGCAGATACTCCCCAGAGAGCTAATTCCTTTGATGGAAACAAGGAACAAAATACCAAGATTTTAACAGTGTGTCGGGGGTAGGGTATGGGAGAAAGCAAGGTGAGGGATAGTTCTGAATGGGACGAACCCCAAGTAAAGCAAATAGTAGTCGTGGTGGAGGGAGGTATCAGGGTTAGGAGTGGAAGCCAGGAGTGACAATCCAGCAGTGTGTGCTCAGGAAGGGCCCGGATTCCGTGTTGCGGCCCTAATTGCTGGCAGCGTGTGTGTTTGGGGCTGGATGTGTGTGACGTGATGTTCTCCCCGACTCAGTGTCGCTGTGCAGAGCTCCGGAATGCACACTGTGCAAGTACTTACCTGCAGGAGAGGGATTTGCATTCGACATATGCTGAGAGCACACGCCTTGCATGGCCGTTGTTGCCAGGACCACGTCTCAAACTGAGCAAGCTACAGGTTCTGCTCGGGCTTGGAGAGGATCTGGGCTTATTCGGCGCATGGCAGGCATGCGTGTATTTGCCAAATGAACAAACATTTTGGTTTTATTAGTCATTTTAGGAAATGTATAGCTTTGATTAAAAGTTTGGACTAGATGTTTTAAGCAAAATAAATTCACAGCCAGACACCAATATCTGTTTAGAAAATCAAGGGGTTTATATCCTGTGATGGAGTTGAGCTGGAGCCCTACTTCAAAGTCTGAAACTTTCCCCATTCTGTTTCATTCAACAAACATTTCCTGAACATCTCAGCCCACAGGCAAGACTTTCCCTTCCCTCCGAGCCACCTTAATCTGGCTGCTGCAATTAAAGCTTAATTCTGTGTCATTTTGTATTGTTCTTTAATTGTTGCATGGACAGCGATTCACCTCCAGGGTGGCTGTGCGATTCTCAAACAGGGCTATGCATAAGTGTTTGAGAACAAATGGAAACATGGACACGAAACTGTGTATGGACTGAATTTATTGCTTTTATAATAAAATCTAGAATCCCAACCTGCCATTTCTGGAAAGGAGGGGTTCTGTGTACTAATGGAACTGCTGCGGTCCTACACCTTGTTATTCTTAATGAAAAACAGAACTGTCCTTTAGGATGACAGTTGAAAGGTAGAAGGAGGTTTTTGTGAATCACTCCACAGCAGCCTCCTCCTTCAGGAAGGCAAGGAGGGGCGCTGCTGACATTTTAGACCAGGCCACTCTTTACCCTGGGGGGCTGTCTTGTTCCTGTAGGAAGTTTAGTAGCATCCTAGGCTCTGTCACTCTAAGTCCAGTAGGAGGCCCTTCCTCCCAGTTGTGGCAATCAAAAATGTCTCCAGACATTGCTAAGTGTCCCTTGAGAGCAAAATCAGCCCCAGTTGAAAACCAGCATCCTCGAGGAATTTTGGTTCCGGGTAATTTTCTTATTTGGTGCATCGTGAGAGATGGGGAAGGGAAGTACTGTTTGTGCTGACTCTGTAGGCACCGTCTCTACGCGATTTTATTTCATCTTCCAGATAAAGAGGCTGATGTCCCGACTTGAAGGCCTGGCTGAAGGTCACCCAGCCAGGTCAGCAGTTCAATCAGATTTGCCCTTGCAGAAGAAGCAGCAGGCCTGAAATTGTACAGTGTTTTCAAAAATCAGGTCGGAAAATATTTTTAAACTTGTTTTTTTTTGGGGGGGGGAAGTTGATCACTATCCTATTCATTAAATTCGCTTAATATAAATACACACAGTATGTCCTCACGTATAGACACCCTGGTCCCTGTACTACCTTTGAGGTTCTGGTCTTATCTAGAAAAAACACAGCGCAACACAATGGAACAGCTTCAATTCTCCTCGTTACAAATTATCCAAAAGCCGGGGCCTAACGGTGCCAAAAGCAGCCAGTATTGTTTACATAAGGGTTGAAGGCTAATAGTTAACTTTCTCCCATTTAATTCCAGAAACTGTAAATAACGCCTCTCTTTACAACTACAAACGAGGGAAATGGCATAAAGTGGGGAGGAGAACACTCAGAAGCAAATGCAAAGGTTGGTTTTCCTCCCTCCCGCCGCCCCGTCCCGCGCTGCGGCGGCATCGGGTCCCTGTCGCCCGCGCCAAGCTCTGCTCCCCGACGCCCGCCCGCAGCTTTCTGGCTTCCTTTCCCGCCCTGGGGCGAGCTCGGCCTCTCTCGGAGAAGCCTGTCCCGGAGCCAGGCCTGGAAAAACAACAGCGAGAAACTTTGGCAGGGTTTGCAGCAGCTCAGTGAAAAAAAAAAAAAAAGCACACCCTCAAGTTTGGTTCGGGGCTGCAGCTGCCGGTTCCGATTTGGGGGCGGAGGCGAGGGGGGGGTCACCACTCGGTCAGGTTCAAGTGCGCATGTGCACGGAGGGGCCCGGGCACTTATTGAGCGCCGACTGTCTACCTTGGAGTGCGTCTTCCGGGGCGCGCGGAGGTAGGGTAGGGGACCGGGGTGGGCGCAGTGCCGGGGCGCGCGCGCGCGGGGTGCAGGGGGGAAGGGGGAGGGAGGAAGGGGAGGGGGGCGTGTCCCCCAGGCTGGCGGGCTAGCAGCTCCCTTCCCGGGCGCGCGATCCGGGCCGGGTTGTGGCCGCGGCCGCGTACGTGAGCGCTGTGTCCCGGGGAGGGAGGGAGGGAGG
>RJWM01026985.1:0-27485 GCA_004363535.1 Dasyprocta punctata | reverse complement strand
GCCACCACGCCCGGCTTATTATATTATTTTCAAAGAAAAAACAAATGGCCTCGCAGATGGCCAGCACATGGTTCCCCACTCCTCAGGGCTTCCTGGGTGGCACAGGAATGTATTGTTTTCTCCAGTGCTTAAGGATGAAAGGTGCTAATGTGATTATTTTTGTATCGAACCACAAAGTGTTAGGATGCAAATAACCGCAAGAAGTTAAAAGTGAAAACTAAAGCTGCTCATCTGGGAAAGAGCATACCCAATGTTAGAAAAGCTATTTTTATTTTGCTTTTATAACTTGGGTGAAAAAGAGAAGCATTATCATCTTTTAAAAATCTCCCACGTCAATAACAACAGCTGGAGATTTGAATTATTTTTATGAGACTTAGAACTGATGGCTGTTTTTGTGATTGCTTTAAATGAAACCAAAGGTTAAGTGAGAATTTTGAGATGGGGAAAAACCCACAAAAATTCTGAATTACACATTTTGGTGTTCTACATACTTAGCACTTCCACACTGGCAGCATGGCCTTTGCGAGTGACTCTGTCAGCGGGGAGGACACTGCTGTCCTGTGGGGTTAGGCTAGGACAAGGACGGAAGGTTCTGCTTGGTGAGACCTTGCTTCCCCTCCCCCACAAAACCACGACTGTGTTCATGTGGTTTTCGAAAGGCTGTAAAATGCTTGTTAAATAAAATATTGACAGTGACTATTTCCACGCTATTCTACATCAATGATATGGGTGCTATGTCTTAACACTTTTATCCTCTAAATGAAACAGGCCGTGCTGGACGCCAGGCGATCACTGGGGGGCCAGACGTGTGCCCAGCAGGAGGAAGTGATTAGAACGGCCCTGCGGACCCCACTGTCTCAGTGACTTTTCTCGTTGCTGAGACAAAATACCTGACACCCAAAGGTAACATGGTGGGGCGGGGGAGGTCTGTTGAGCTCAGTTTGTGGAGGTTTCAGCTCATAATCAGCTGGCTGTAATGCAGGTTGGGGTGGCAGAGGGGCAGTCGTTCATGGGGGTGGAAGACGGCAAAAGCAGCCATGGAGAGAGGAGAGACCAGCCTTTTTCTGTCCCTTATGTTGTGTCCAATCTACCAAGTTAGGGTAGTGCCAGTCCACCCAGTGGACTGATCCAGCCGTCCCCCACCCTTCATCCCAGCACGACACTGCCAATCAATCACACGCTCTCCGAAAAACCCTGTGACCACATGAGGCTTGGGGGGGACATCAGACACAAACCCGAACACTGCTTTAGAGGACAATAGCAGCAGGGAGGAGCTGGACCGGTCCCGGCGGGAACCTGCATGGCTGGCTGAATCCTGGCCACTGTTCCCCAGCTGTGTGGCCTCGCCCCACAGCCTCACATGCTGTAAGGCCAAGGCAGGCAGCAGCTCCCTCACTGCCCTCCGTCCACCGCAGCTCATTTTGCGTTTTTCTTCTCTCAGTAAATTCACCGGGCGGAAAATCTCTAACAGGCCGAACCACCCTTGAGTGAGCCATCACCAGCTACTGCAAAATTCAACATCTCAGAAATCTGTTCAAAAGTCCATGAAACTGTACCGGAGGAGCCTTCTAGTTCATGACAGTAGCTCTGTGGCAATTAAAAATGAGGCAGAAATGTCAAAGCCTCTAACATGTTAGTCATTAGATCACATATGAATATGTGGATGGATTTCCATGGCTCTCCTTGGAGTTCTTAAAGCTGTTGCATTGTGTAATGTATTGGTTACATGTATATTAGGGTTAATTGATTTAGTATTTCTTTGGGGTCAGGCCAATGAAGAGCTAGGGATTGAGTCCAGTGTGACATTCTTCCTTGGGAAAAGCAAATGACTTAAATCATTTTACCGCGAGGAGCAGAAAATGGACATTAGGGGTCCCCTGAGGTTTGGGTGAGAGAAAGGCTGGGAGAATGAGATGTGACTGCTAAGAGGAGGTCAGGAGAGGTCACCCAATGCCCAGAAGAGAAAAAACAAGAAAGCTACTCAGTTATCCAGGGGTTGAAACCGCAGGAATTATTACAGCTGTCTCCATGGACACACGCATTGTTATGGCACTGTGACCCATTGTTATGGATTAAAAACTGGTGGTCAACTTAGCACCAGCTGAATTAATTTAGCTGGTGCTGAGTAAAGATGGCCCACCTGAGGAAAGTTGCCAGCATAAATAGAGACGTGGAGAAGAAGAGCGAGGCCTTGTGGGTTCTTTCAAGAGTTGCTGTTCGAGCCGCTGGTTCTCCTGGAGGTGCTTATCACTCTGGCCTCCTCAATATGGATTCGGCCATTATCATCGGAGGAGCTCGGGGCCTCATCAATGAGAGTGGCTGTGGTTCATGTTGCGGGAGCTCTGCTCCTCACATTGTGCATCGCTTCCTGGCTCCGGAGGGGAGGCTGTGTGCTGGAGAAGCTTGTCACGCTGGGCTTCCTGACCTGTGCTCAACTGTTCTCATTGTTGGAGGAGCGCGGGACCTCGTCGCCGTTGGGGATGGCTGTGGTGCTCTTCAGGGCAGCCCCGCTTCTTCTTTTGAGCGTGACTTCTCGGCTCCCGTGTAGAACCCTCAACCCACTGCACAGCTGCTTCACCCCGCTGGCATAGACTTTCTAATTCCACCGCTGACTTTGGCCGTCCCGGCACAGAACCGTAAGTAGACTGGCGTGAGTCCTTATCATGGACTCTTAGATTTCCAGCTGGATTTGTGGGAGGCATTGTCATGCATTTGGATCCTAGCTGGATTCTCGCAAGACATGGCTGTGGGATCCAGGCCCTCGGCTAAATATCCTGGGTCTTAGTGTTGTGGACAGATTTTCCTGCACTTTCTTGTGTATAACTCTGGGTGACTATTATAAAACAATATTACAAATTCTGTGTCCTGTATGCAGTTGTTCTCCCTGTAACCCCTGACCACAACACCCATGTAACGGTGAGGAGGAAACGGCTAGACACAAAAAATCCAGAAGAGAAACCCGAGCCGGTGATTTTTCCTGAGCCCTGCTACGTGGGAGGAATTTTCTCAGGTGTCCACCAGTGTGGAAGTTCCTATCTTCCTGCCAGAAGCCAGATGGGGCAGGGGCCCCCTCCGCCCACAGGGGACAGCAGGCTGGGGTTCACCTCGAGTTTACTGGAGGCGCCTGCTGCCCGTTCAGGGCAGGCCTGAAGCTGTGAATTAGGAAAAGCAGCTGTTGGAGCTACAAAACCCTGCAGCCCTGCAGACTCGACGTGCACCTCGGTGGGCCAAAGAGCACCAGGGCCGCGGGAAGGACAGAGCGGGAGGTGGTGGGGGCGCTTCCTGAGTGACAGGCGGGGAGCGCTCACCCGCGCTGCGGGGCTGAGTGATGCTACCCGCTGGTACCGGTTTGTGCCGAGGGGTGCACTGGCATCCACGGGGGTGTGCGTTCAGGGGCCGGGGTGGTCCCCGGGTCTGACAGGTTGGAAGGAGCGGCCTGAAGCAGTGAGTCAGGAGGAATGGAGTGCGAGTGTAGACACCAACGATAACCCGGCGACCTTCCTTGGAGGGAGAGCGGAACATCCTGGGTGCGGAGGGGAGAACCGGCAGCCCCAGGAAACGCAGCTCCGAACCGGTCGGTGAATCACAGACTGCTCCTTGCTGACGCCGTAGACATCCTCAGTGACTCTGGGAACGGGCCTCGGAGTCTGGTTGTCCTTGGAATAAGCCTGAGGACTCCCTGAAGCTGTTGATCAAGATTGTTATCTGAGCCGGGCAGATCCTTGAGAACAATCCAGGTAGCACCGCCCCTCGGAGCGCATGCCCACGAGAGCAGCTTTGGAGCATGCAGCGGGCTGCCCGTGTATCCTGCAGGGCTGGAGTGGCCCAAGGCTCTGCGGGACTCTCACAGCGGCCAGCACCACTGCGTGACCTCCCGCTCCTTTCAAAGACCACGGCGTGCTGGTTTCCACCTCAGCTGAGCAGGAAGGTGCGTCCTGCAGTTAAAGATGAAGAAGGAGGAGAGACCATGCACGCTCAACTGATCGGACAGGCTGCGGGCCATGTGTGAACGCAGGGCGTCACCCCTAAGGGACACATCCAGGGGACCAAAGCTCTGGACTCTCCCCAGACCAACTCATGTGCTGCTGCTCCCGACTCCCACCTCTGACCATCGCTGTGCCTTGTGGGGTGAGCTGCAGGGTTAGACCCTGATGTCCATTCTGTGTAGCTGATGCTGAGTAACATTAAATACAACAACAGGTGCGGTGGCAACCATCGGCAGTCCTGGTGACTCGGGAGGCTGAGGCAGGAGGATCGCTTGAGCCAGCCAAGGCCATTCAACAAGGCCCCATCTCAGACCACTCCAACAGCGGCGCAAACGGGAGTCAACCCTAATCCTGAAACTCGGAGGTCAAGACCAGGCTGGGCATACTTGGGTTCTCATATTTAACCTTTGAGACCTAATATTAAACACATTCGGGCTGCACATGTGCCGGGCGCTGCTCCTAGCACCTTATAAATATCAGTGTGCTTAGCACTTACAAAAGTCCAACAAGATAGATACTAAGATTTCATCATGAAAAAAACGAAGCATGACCACAAGGGATTTTTTTTAAGTACTAGGGATTGAATGTGGGGCCTTCGCAATACATCCCCAGGCCTTTCCTTATATTTTTAATTTTGAGGTAGTAACACTAATTCTCCAAGTTACTCAGGTGGGGCTTAAAATTGTAACCCTCCTGCCTCAGCCTCCCAGAGTGCTGGGATTACAGGTGTGCATGCTCAGCTGACAGTAGGGACTTGACCAAGGCCACTCACAGCTCAGAGGTGGCAGAACCAAGATAGGAATCCAGGATCTTGCAACAAGGGATCCAGAGAGGTGAGCTCATTTGCGCGAATCCCAGAGCAAGACTCTGGGTGAGGCCAGCCTCTCAGTCTGAGCTCCCAGCCACTCTGCCGTCCGTCCAAAGGCCGGGCCGGCCGAAGGTTCTTCCCTCTGGTCAGGCTTTACAAGTGAGACCCTACCGTATCTCCCTAAGAATCTGAGGGAATCTGGCTGTTGCGTAACGTTCAGTTTTCAGATACTGCGAAGGCCGGCTGGAAGATGGTATCTGATTCTCCGGAAGCCCCTCGTGTCCTCTGCAGACACGAGCCTGGGCCGTGTCCCCAAGAGGAAATGGGGCCAGGTGTCTGCGATGCTGACTGCACAGCGGGTCTGGCCCCCGCACGCTCAGAACTGCGCCGTTTGAGGCCTGAGATTCCTGCTCTGCTCTGCGGATTCCACCCGCACCTTTCTCTCCAGTCCGCCCACACCGCAAGCCGCCCCAGGGTGAGGACCTCGGCACCCCCGATGCTGCCTTCGGCTTCCTCACACGGCACCTCTCGGGTGAGAGGGGCCGAGGGCATCGTGGTAGCCAGTGCGCATTTATCTTTCTGCAAAACTCAAAGCCCATTGCTCCTCAAGCCCCTGACATTGCCTGTGGAAGCAAGCTCACAATTCAAACCAGAACGCAGTGTGTGGCAGAGCGCGTGCATTTTACAGCAATACCTTGATGTGAAAGCCACTCGCGAGCCTGGATTTGTTGATGAAATTACACTCGGGGATCCCCCAGCCGACTTCGCCGACATGTTCATGCTTGTATTTTGCAGGTGCGCTTCTGTCTGAGGCGGGTCTCCATAAGTATCGGAGGTCTCCTGTCTGTTCCAGCCCCGGACACTTCTCTCCTATGTAGGAGGAATGCTGCTGAGCTTTAGGTAAGTGATCCCTTTTATAATCCGGACCTTTGAGAGACAGAAAAACATCGTATTAAAAAATTCCCCTGCTTTATTCCAGGGTGCTTTTAACAGGGGGAGAATGAAGGCTGATACTTATTGAACACTCGCTGCATCCTTAGGTCTCTTCTAAGCTTTCAGACAGGACAGTGAGACAGGATTAGTGCCTCTCTGGGGAGAGCGGGTGGGGACATCAGGACTGGGTTATTTGGCCAGAGTCTCAGCTCCAGCTCTTCACACCCCGCCGGCTGCTCTGAGGGTCCGGCCCCAGTCCCCACCTCACTGCTTTGCTGGGAATCGAGTCAGTGCTGACATACGCTTCACACGGCGCTGGAGGTGCTCGTACTCGCTGTCTTTGCTGGAGGTCGATGAGACCTGCCATGTGAGTTAGAATACTGCAGTGTGTTAGAACCAACTGGCAAATCGAGAAAGTCCGTAGGTGAGGACAGTTGGAACAGATGGCGGCCCGTGCCGAGGGTGGTTAATAAAGTTTGGGGTTTTAACTGTGAAATAGCGAACAGGAAGAATGAGGTGTGAAAGCGGATGAAACAAGCACTGTGGAAAGGTCCGGGGAGAGGCCACCTGGTGTGACAGGTGGGCGATGCTAAGGGGCCCAGGCTCCCCGGAGGGACAGGCGTCACGGACAGACGGCAGGCCCGGGGTGGGGAGGGCACTGAGAGGACGGGATGCAAAGAAGGGGCTCCATTCCTATTTTCACCCTGAAAGTTGAGTAAGACCTTGAATACGACTGCAGCCGCGGCCGGGCGCCCTGTGCCCCTGATCCGCGAGGGCTCGGTACCCACGGAAGGAAGGAGGGCGAGGAGCCGGCACGCTGCCCTGCGCGGGGACCGGGCCTCACCGCCCGCCCTGTGCCCCTGAGTCGCGCTCAGGAGTCCCGGCTGCCTCCCAGGTCAGGGCGGCTCCGCGCTGGTCACTTCCCCTGATGAATCCACTGCGGCCTGGATCCTCCTTGCTTCGGGTTCCCGCCTGCATGTAGCTGCTCTGGCGGAGTGGAGAGCTGTCCGAGCGTGGAGTGCTGTCCTCTCACGGTCAGCAGACGCGCGGGACCCACCCGCACCGCTCATCACGGGGAGGTTCGCAGTCTCTTCTCACCGGCGGGCGCTGAGTTAGTCCCGCTGGGATTTGGGCCGGCCCTGCCCTTCCCAGCGCCTGGCGCATGCGGCTCTGGGAGGGAGCTCTGTGCTCAGAGACGCCTGGGGACCCCGCTGGCGGCATTTGCCTACCAAGGCAGGCGCAGGTACAGAGAGCCCGTGCTGCTGGCCTCTTGCTAAGGACAGTCACTCCTCAGTCCTCGGCTGTCGTGAAGCTCGTGGAATCTGGTGCTAACACATCTGGATATGAAGATTTGGGCCCAGCACTTGTCATTTGTTTGCTACTCGATGTCCGAGCTCGAGTTTGTCGGTACTGGCCGTGCCTCCCAGAACCAACTAACCAGTACCACGATATCACTAAGCACAACCTGCAGGTTCTCAAACTGCTTTAAACGTGCAGTTTCCCCTCCCAGGTGACCTGTGTGCAGCTGCAGACACTAAATGACTGGGGAGGAACCGACCCTTCATATGTTCTAGTTAGCCTTAAAATCATGTCACCCGACACACTGCCATAAATTGTTTACGAAGAGACGTCATTTGTTAGCAAACATCGTGCTGCTATTACAAAATACCTGTGACTGGGTAATCTATTAGGCACAGAAACATTCACAGTTCACTCATAGTTCTGGAGTCCAAGATCAAGGGAGGTGGGCGGAGCATCCAGTGAGAGCCGCGCTCTGCTGTGGGATGGTTCCTGGTGCCACATGCGTGCATAGCAAGAGGCAGCAGGGCTGGAGAAACCGTTTATCAGCGCCTTGATCCTAACACCAGAGGAGGAGCCTGCACGGCCTAACCGCCTGTTACAGGCCCCGCCCCTTAATACCATCACACTGGCCATTAAGTTTCTGTTTTCTTTTTTTGATAATTTTTATTTTAAAGAGAATAAAACCAAGCAAAATAAAATAGAATACAGCCAATCAAAATGAAACAGCGTAAGTGATACAGGATTTCAAAAGAAGATACTAGGAAATCAACAATGGCCACCACAATGCCTTTGTCTTCAAAATAGCTCCCCATACCTTTAGATATAGTGAAATAAAACAAAACAGAACAGAATGGAACCAATAAAAGCAAAAGAATAAACACAATACAGGACTGCAAAACAGGATAATAAGGAATTAACAATGGCTACCACCTTCAGAAGGCAATCCCCCATAGATGCTACATTTTTTTTTTCTCGGCACCAGGGATTGAACTCACAACCTCGCACCTGTCAGACAGGCGCTTAAGTTACTGAGCCAAACTCCTGGCCCTGGTTTTTTGAGGCAGGGTCGCACTGTGTAGCTCAGGTTGGCTTTGCGCTCGCGTTGTAGCCCAAGCTGGCCTTGAACTCACAACGCTCCGCCTACCTCAGCCTCCGGAGTGCTGGGATTAAAGGCGTGAGCCACCATGCCCGGCGATGCTACATTACATATTATCCTCTAAATAGATGATCAGAGCACTAGCTTTAGGTCTGCAAAGTCAGTGAAACACTAAGTGCTACAAGCATGAAGTTGTATTTTATCTCAATAGCTATCATCGCAGCCTGTGTTTCTCCACATCAGCCGGTTGCTTACGGCGACATGGGTGAGACTTGGCTTTTCTTGTCTCCCAGAAGGAGCTGGTGTCTGGTTCACTTCCCCATGGCCCATGTATGATGCTCACAGGAAGTTGGCCATTAAGTTTCAATAACTAAAATTTGGGAAGATGCATTCAAACCACAGCACCAGTTGAGTCAAAAGTTCTTGGTTTTAGAGAATGTGGTAGTGATGGTTAAGCTTGATGATGTTACTTTGATTGGCTTGGGAGCTACACAGATGATTCGGGGAGAACACTTGTGGGTGTGTCTGGGCAGGTTATGGAGGCAACCGTAGGGACTGTATCTGGTCCCTGACCCTTTTGTCTCTGCTGCCCTGCTCTGCTTCCTGGCTTCCACGAACTGAGCAGCTTTGCTCCACAAGACCCTTCTGCCATGATGGTCCTACCTTGGGGCCAGCTCACCATGGACTGAATCCCCTTAAGATGTGAGCCAAATTAAACCTCCCCTCGTTTAACTTGTGGGGGTTCTGGCACCGTGTCAGCAATGGTAAACTGACTGATACAGTGGCAGGAAGTGTGTGTGTCTGCAACCCACACGCATGACCAGTCAGGTGTCCATGGTTGTCATCTACTCATGAAATGTGCCTAAAGCTCTGCCAACTTGTCGGTTTTTGGAAGTGGCTCAATGCCGTGCACACAGCACAGGGCCTGGCTCACAGAAAGACTCTGCTTGGCACCTACCCACGAAGCAGAGGCCTGTGGATGCTGTAGACACTGGTAGACCTCACGTTCACAGCAGTCAGCTCCACCCAGCCTGAGCATTCCCCAAGCTAAAGTTCCCACTTCACTATCCATCCAGAAACACTGTGCTGTGTCGATGTAGGTTGTGTTCCCCAGAGGGCAATGTGTTGAAGGCTTGCTCTCAAAGGTGGCATTCTGGAAGGCAGTGGAATATGTTGGGTGTGGGGCCTAGTGGGGTGTTTAGGTCATTGGGGGTATGGCCCTGAAGGGGATTGGGGGAACCTAGTATCTCAGTCTCTTTCTCTGCTTCCTGCCTCAAGAGATGAGCAGTTGCTCTGCCACACACTGCCTACCATTGCTATTTATACCTTTACCAAAGACTCAAAGCAAGGGGGCTGCCTGGTTTTGGAATAGAACATTCAGAACTATGAGCCAAACCTTTCCTCTTACAAGGTTAATCGCTGCAGGTATTTTGTTATAGTAACACAAAGCTGACTAGTATACATGATTTCTGTAGTAAGTTCTGCAGGCATTTGCCTTTTGTGTTTTTTGGTGGCACTGGGGATTAAACTCACAACCTCGTGCCTGCCAGGCAGGTGCTTAAACCACTGAGCCAAACTCCTAGCTCTGGTTTTTTGAAACAGGATCGCACTATGTAGCCCAGGCTGGCCTTATGCTTTGTTGTAGCCAAAACTAGCCTCGAACTCACAACACTTCTCCTACCTCAGCCACCCGAGTGCTGGGATTAAAGGCATGCGCCACCATGCCCAGTGGCATTTGCCTTTAAATGGCCACTTTTCCTCTTCTAAATCTCATTCTCCAAAGCCTAGTGTGTGTACTAGATTGGGTTCCCTAGTAAAAATAGTACTTTCAATTCATGTCTAATCTTTGATCTCTATTTTCCCCTTCATATCATTTCTTTTCAAGTACTCTTGCTGTATATCTGATGATGTTTCTAGTTTTTCTTTATCCTTTGGTCAAGTTTTCTTGACTCTTCAATCCTGTTTCCATAAACCCAAGGTCTCGTTTTCCAACAACACAGTTAGCAGTCCTAGATCAGTGAAAAACCCCACTTTCCCATCTTCTTTGAAGTTTTCTATCATATCTGGGGCCAACTTTGGCCACGCTGCTTCCAGCTGTAATGCTGAGATAGAGCCTGGCGTGGGCCGGTCTGTGCCGGTTCTCACCGGGCTGTGGTAGCCACGCTGCGATGTGGGGGAGGTGAGCTCCCACAAAGCTTTCCCCAGGCACTGTGGTCTCACACCCCTCCATCTGCCCGCCTGGGAAAGCTTATGTCGAGGTCAGCAGGCAGCTTCCGTGCCCTCCTTGCTCTCCTGTCTGTGTGCCACCTGATTTGTTCACTTAGGCCTGAAATTCCACATCTACAGTTGAGAATGTGGTTTTGGGGTGTGTTTTGTTTTTGGTGCTGGGGATCCACCCCAAGGCCTGATGCTCACCCTCAACCACTGAGCTGCACCTCCAGCCAAAAATATGGTGTTTTTTGTTTTTGACAGGCTCTTGCTATGTTGCTCAGCTGGGCTCCAACTCATGATCCTCCAGCCTCAGCTTCCCAAGTAGCTGGGACTGCAGGTCGCACCACCCTACCTGGGCCAAAGCATGTGGTTTTGAGCTCAGTTGCAGTAGGTGGAAATCCAGGCTCTGTCTACTGGCGGCTTGGGACCCGAGTTAAGTTACCCCACTCCTGCATCTGAGATGCCACACCTCCAAGTAAGACGCTGCAGCCCTGCTGGGAGGTGAGCAGGGAAGTCATTTGGTTTGCAAAGTGCTTAGCCTGGCTTAGAATCCATGCTTGATTTTGTCTTTTTCTTTCTTTAATTTGAGGCTTTATTTTACCTACTACAATTTTTATTTCTTTATTTACATTTTAGAAGCTTTCGTGCATGCATGACTTGTTTCCTACTGTCAGCAAACATCCAGTGCTTCCCTTAGAGCTCTTTGAGATCAAAGGTCAGCAAATTTCTACTGTTATAGACCTGAGCATAAATTATTTCAGCATTGTCAGGCGTGAAACCTCTCAGCTACTCAAACCTGGACTCAGTTATGACCCGACCGACGTAAAATGAGCATAGATATATTCCAATAAAACTTTATAGACACCAAAACTGTAATTTCATGTAACTTTCATGTGCCACGAAATAGTAGTCTTGCCTTTTTCCTCAACCATCTGAAAAAAATGTCTAACCATTCTATGCTGATAAACCCTGCAAAAATAGGTAGCAGCAGGAGCTTGTCCAGAAGCATTCGTTTGCTGATCTCTGCTACAGACAGCGGGAAGCGGGGGTTGCCGAGCAAGGAGGCCACAGAGGAAAGAAGGAGGCAGGAGGAGGCCACTGAGGCGGGAAGGCGCACAGGCACCGGTCTGGGAGGTTCCCAGCCCATGTCGTCGCTCGCCCACGTCTGGAGAGGGGACCCCCCTGCAGTGCCCAGAAACCTCACAGAGAGGAGGAAATTCCATCTCTGGGGCAAATGTCTGTTTCTGACTTCTCTGCATTTAAAAAAGCTATGTTTACTTTACTACTTGTTTATTATTTACTTAGTATTAAGATGGTAACTTAAGCCTCCGACATGCTGAACCTACTGTATATATGACTTTCACTCAGGACTTTTATTTTTTTTTTGTATCAAAGTTTCATTTTGGCAGACAATATATTTATTTTTAGATGGGGCTTAGATATGCTTTCCTGGCCTTCATTTTATTTAGCACGAGTTTGCAGTGCCTGGTAAGTGTCCTCACTCACCAGTGTGGTTGGTCCGTTCCATGACGCATCTTAACCCCCGCCCGACTTTTGGTTCTCTTCCTGCTTGCAGAAGATCTGTGAATCCTGTCATCTACCCTCCACTTTGCTCCCTAATTTTTTTATACTTTGGGTTTCTCATATAAGAGAAACCATATGATATTTAAAGCTGTGTTTGATTTATTTCACTTAACATTATGGATTCATTGTGCATCCATTTTCCTACGGATGACTCAAATGTATCCTTCTTTATATCAGAGTAGTACTCCATTGCTTATAAATACCACTTTTTTATCCGTTCATCTGTTGATGGATAGCCTGGTTATACAATTTAGCTATCTGAGCTGCACTGCTGTAACAGTGGACATGGATACATCATTATTCTATGATGTTTTTCACTTGTTCAGGAAGATGTCTAGTAGGTGAATAGCTGGGTCAAGTGGAATGTCTGTTTTTATTTTTTGAGGAAACTTCATTCTGATTTCCATAGTGTTTGTACCAGTTTATGGTCCCACCAACAACAGAGAAATGTCCCTTCTTCACCACAGCCTCACCTGCATTTGCTATTACAGTGGTACCTGGGTTCACAGACTTAATTCGGGCCATGATTGTTGGGGAAAGTGGCCACATTTGTGTTTCTGCAAAAAATGTGGCCTCAGTCCTGTTCCTCACCTGATGCGAAGTTCACGAATGGAACTAAAATTTTGCCAAATGCTTCTGTTTGTGAACTGAATTGTTTGTGCACATAAATGTTTGTGAGTCAAGGTGCCACTGTATTTGATTTTTTCATGATGGCCATTCTTTCTGGGGTAAGATGGGTCTCAGTGTCTTAATTTGCATTTCTCTATTGGCCAGAGATATTCAAGATTTTTTCATGTAATTATTGCTCATTTGTACTTCTTCCTTTGAGAAGTGTCTGTTGGTTTCAGTTGTCTATTTTTTAAAATTGGGTCTTTATTTTGTTGGGGGCTCGCTTTTTTAGTTCTTTATACATTCTAGGTATTAATCCTCTGTCTGAGGTGTAGCTGGCAAAAATATTTTCCTGTTACAGAGAGTCTGTGTCTTCACTCTGTTGGTCGCTTCCTTAGCTGTGCAGAAGCTTTTTCATTAATGCTGTCTTAGTTACTTTTTTTGATGCTGAGATAAAATACCCAACACCCAAAGCTAAAGGAGGAGAGGTTTGTTTAGCTCACAGTTTGCAGAGGTTTCAGTCCATGATAGTACGCTGACTTCAAGGCAGGGCGGCATGGGAGGGGGAATTGCAGAGGAGAAACAGTCCATGGCAGGGCAGGCAGGAGGCAGCTCGCCTTTCCGCTCTTTCTCATATCTCATCCAGCTGTAAACCAACCATACCTTGGGCGGGGCCTCCATTATCCACACCCTTAATCCACATTCACACATCTTAATCCAGCCACTTTCCCAGCTCCCCACCTATGAGTGCATGAGGCTTTGGGGGGACACCTAGATCCAAGCCATAACGGAAGTAACCCCATTTGTTGATTATTGATTTTATTTCTTGTACAATTGATCTTCTGTTCAGATAGTCCTTGCCTATCACTATATCTTGTTCAAGAGTTTTACTTACTGTGTCTTCTAGCAGGTTAAGTGATTCTATTTAATATTTTTATTTTAGTTTACTATATGGTGAGTTATATAGGTCTAGCCTCAGTAGTCTGCTCGTGGATAGTCAGTTTTTGCAGTATATTCAGTGTATATTTTTGGCCCCTTTGTCAAAGATCAGGTGGCTGAATGTGTCTGGAGTTGTTTTTGCATCCTTAATCCTGTTCTATGGAGCCACACATTTCTTTTTGTGCCAATACCATTTTTTTTTGTTTTTGTTTGTTTTTGTTTTTAATCTATCACTGTAGCTTGAAATCTGAGGGTGCAATGCCTCCTGTTTTGCTCCTGTTATTGATGATTTCTTTTGGTATTCTAGGTCTTTGCTGGTTCCATATGCATTTTAGGATTGTTTTCTGTAGTTATGTGGGGAATGTTGTCAGTATCTTGATTGGGATTGCATTAGATCTATATATCAGTTTTGGGAATATAGCCATTTTGACAATGTCAACTCTGCCGGTCCAGGAACAGGGGATATCTTCTTATTCCCTGATGTTCTCTTTGCTTTTTTTTAAATATTAAGTTTATTGGTACAGCTTAGATATGCGTAATGACCACATTCCTCTTAGGGACTCCGTACCTGTACAGAATCTATCTTGATTCCTCTTCTGTTCCCAATCCCCTTCCTTCCGTTCAACCCCTCTTTCCTTCCTTATTTACAAAGCTTTGTTTCCATTTTATGTTTCTTTTATCATTTTTTCTTTTTTCTTGTTTCCTCTCTCCCCTCCCCTCTCCAGTTCCCATTTCCTTTTGAACAATTTCTTCCTATTTCACAATATCTATTATATATTTTGGCCCTTATTTACACTTTCAGTTTCTCATACCAGAGATACAATGCAATATTTACACATGTATGACTGATTTATTTCACTTAGGAGTATGGTCTCAGGGTGCATCCATTTGCCTAGAAATGTCTCAAGTTTATCCTTCTTTATAGGATTGCATAAAAAACCACGTAATTGTTTGATAGACATTTGGGTTATTTCCAAGATTTAGCTATTACAAACTGTGCTGCTATAAACATGGGTGTGCACATATCACTGTGGTATGCTTTAATTCTTTCTGGAAGATATCAAGAAAGGGAATAACTGGGTCAAATGGGACCTCCTGTTCTAGTTTTTTGAGGAATCTCCACACTGATTTCCACAGTGGTTGCATGAGTCTACTCCCACCAACAATAGAAAAGGGTTCCTTTTTCCCCACAGCCCCTCCAGCATTTTTATTGATTGCTTTCTTCATGATAGCCATCTCTCTGGAATGAGATAGAATCTCAACATTGTTTGAATTTGCATCTCTCAAATGACCAGTGATATTGAACATTTTTTCATATATTTATTTGCCATTTTGACTATCTGAAAGTGTGTATTCATCTCAGACACCCATTTTTTGGATTGGGTCTTTAAATTTGGGGGGTGTCTGATTTTTTTCAATTGTTTTTATGTTCTAGATAGAAGTCTTTTGTCTGAGGAACTGGCTAAAATTTTTCTCATTCTGTGGGTTGTCTTTTCACTCTGTTGGTGATTTCTTTTGCTGTGCAAAAACTTTTTAATAAGATGAGATCCCACTTATTGATTCTTTGTAGTATTTCCTGTGCGACCAGGGTTTTGTTCATGGAGTCTTTGCCTACATCTGTGTCTTTACGAGGTCTACTTAGTCTCTCTTTCAGCAGATTTAGTGTTTCTGTTTTAATATTTAGATCTTTGATCCATTTTTAGTTTAGTGCATGGTGGTAGCCATGGGTCTAGCTTTAGCCTTTGGCATGTGGAAAGCCAGTTTTCCCAGCACCATTTATTAAAGAGGTTATCTTTCTTCCAATGAAGGTGTTTGACCCCTTTGTCAAAGATAAGGTGGCTAAGTGTGTTGAAGTTGTTTCTGCATCTTCTAGTCTGTTCCATGATCCTCAGGTCTGTTCTTTTTCCAGTACCACGGTGATTTTATCACAGTAGCTCTGTAGTATTATTTCAAGTCAGGAATTGTGATGCCCTTGCCTTGCCTTTGTTGCCCAGAATTGTTTTTGCTACTCGAGGTTTCTTCTGGTTCCAAGTGAACTTTAGGAATGTTTTCTCTAGTTCTGTGAGTTATGCTATTGGTATTTTGACTGGGATTGCATTAAATCTGTATAACAATTTTGGGAGTGTGGCCATTTTTATAATATTGGTTCTCCCTACCTAAGAGCAAGGGATATCTTTCCATTTTTTGATGTTCTCTTCGATCTTATTTTTCAGAGTGCTATATAGTTTTCATTGTAGAGGTTGTTTACTTCCTTGGTAAGGTTAATCCCTAAGTATTTAATTTTTCTTGATGCTATTGTAAATAGTATTGTTTTTATAATTTCCTTCTCGGTGTGGTTATTGTTGGTGTTCAGGAACATTTTTTGCTTTTGTATGTTGATTTTGTATCTGTTACAATACTGTTATTGATTCTATTCATTTCATCTGAGTCTTCTGTTGGAACTTTTTGGGTCTCCTACTTAGCAGATAATAATTTGACTTCTTCCTTTCCTGTCTGTGTCCCTTTGTTTCTTTCTCTTGCCTGATTGCTCTGGCTAATGTTTTGAGTGCTATATTGTCTTATCCATGATTTTAGAGGGAAAGATTTTAACTCTTCCCCACTTACTATGGTGTTGGCCATTGGTTTGACATAAATGGTTTTTATCAAATTGAGATAAGGTTTTTATCATGAATAGATGTTGGATTTTCTTCATCTATTGATATGATCACATGATTTTTGTCCTGGCTTAAGTTTATTTGATGTATTACATTTATTGATTTGCATTTGTTCAACCATTCTTGTATCCCTGGGCTGAAACTTACTTTGTCACAATGTATGTTGATTTGTTGCGTTGCATTTATCAGTATCTTATTGAGGATTTTTGTGTTTATGTTCATTAAAAAGATTTGCATATAGTTTTCTTTTTCAGTTAGGTCTTGTGTGGTTTTGGAATCAGTGTAATGCTAGTTTCCATGAATGACTTTGGAAGTACTCCTTCCCTTTCACTTTCATTAAAGAGTTTGAGGAATATTGGTGTTACATCCTCATCTTATGGCATTCATGATTGTAGCTATCAGATCATGGACTTTTCTTAGTTGGTAGGTTTTAATTACTGCCTCTGTTTCATTGTCTGTTATTCACTGGCAGATGTTTTATGTCTATTTGGTTCAATTTTGGTAATTTGTACATGAAATCTGTCCATTTCTTTCAAGATTGTCCAGTAGTTTGGAGCACAATTTTTCATAGTATTTAGTATGATCTTCTGGATTTTGGTGGTGTCTGTTGTTATTTTGCCTTCATTTCTAATTGAATTGATGTGGGTCTTTCTTTCTTTTGGCCAAGTGTTTGTCTATTTTGTTATCTTTTCAAAGAACCAGGTTTTAAATTCATTGATCCTTTGTATTTTTTTGTTTTTTAATTTCAATTTCATTTATTTCTGCTCTTTATGATTTCCCTCCATGAACTAGGGTTGAGTTTGGACTATTGTTGTTTTTCTAGTTTCACGAGGTGCATCATTAGGTTATTTATTTGATCTCACTCTGTTTTTCTAATGTGAGTATTTACAGCAATAAATTTTCCTCTTAGAACTGCTTTCATTATTCTCATGGATTTGATGTGTTGTACTGGCATTATTGTTTGATTCTAGGAATTGTTCAATTTTGTCTTTGATTTCTCCTGTTGTGGAGAGCCATCAGGATGATTCTCCTTGAAAGAAGAGCAATTATCTCCCCATGTTGGCTAAACCTGGTTCTATTTCCATGTACTGATCTGTACAGAGCTGGCTAGGACTTTTCCTTATCCCTTCAGTTGGCTTTAAGCAATACAAATTGGTCTGGCCTGGGTGCTGATGTGTCGTCTTTGAAGCAAGATGATAGGGCAGTGTTACTCCACCCCTGGAACTCCCAAAACACATGTACGAGTCAGGTGCTGTTTATGAATCTATATAATTCTTCATCCCTGGGATTGCTGTTTGGCACTGTTTTTGTGGAGTCTGTTTCTTCGGTAAATTTGTCATTCATGTTTTGAAACATTTTGGACAGCTCTTCCAGTTTTTTTATTTTTTCTTCCAAAACTACATTTGTCATTTTGTATGATAGCCCCACTATTTGGGAGTTGTGTTTGCATTTTTATTGTGATATTTACATTTTCATTTACAGATTCTTTTACTTACTTATTTATTCACTTATTCAATGAGTACAAACAGCCTCTGTGTACCAGGCACTGTTCTGAATGCTGGGAACTTAGCAGTGAATACAGCGAGAATCCTGCTTCCATGGCACTTACTAACTGCAGTAGAGGGGCAGGAATCGGGACTAGAACACTCTCCATACTGTTCATCTGGGCAGTCAGAACAGCCACCTAACCATCTCAACTCCAGCTTCGCTCCTTCTAATCTATCATCCATACCACCACCAAGAGTGATCTGAAACTAAGACGAAATCAAATTTCTCCTTCCCTAAAAACATGCAGTGCTTTTCTCTAGTACTTGTAGTTTGTGTGCATCCAGATCTCTCAGGATTTCACAATATGTTTTCCTGATCTGACCTTCCCTTAACCTTTCTCATTATTATGATGTTTTACTAGGCTTCTCAAAAATGCTTCCTTTCCTTCAAAGCATCTCTAACTCTCCCCCTACCCTGTAATTTAAAATGAGACAGTCAGCACACTGCATTCAGGGCAGTTACATTTAATTTCATCTTTCTTTTTTACATTATACTGAATGGGTCTACTCTCTATTTGTGAGTTCCAAAAAGACAAGGACTGTGTCTTATTTATCTTTGTTCGTTCTTCATTGCCAGCACAGTGCTTTGGATGTAGGAGCACACACAAAAACTACATGCTGAACGGCTAAGTGGATGGTA
This sequence comes from Dasyprocta punctata, assembly GCA_004363535.1. Classification (NCBI taxonomy): domain Eukaryota; kingdom Metazoa; phylum Chordata; class Mammalia; order Rodentia; family Dasyproctidae; genus Dasyprocta; species Dasyprocta punctata. The sequence continues at coordinate 9,176 of RJWM01026985.1, read as the reverse complement.
AATTGGGTGAATGAATTAAAGAATTCCACCTGTATTGGGTGATACACTATGTACCCCCAAGTCCTCTATACTTTCGATGGGGCTGAGTCCCACGCCGGGATTAGTGATGTGAGTGCTGCACCCACCCAGAGGTGGAGCTGACATACAGTGTAAGGGAAGGCGGGTCTTCCTCTTGTGCTTCCACGCTTTCACCCCCTCTGTCCCACCAGCACACCTTGCAGCTTGCAGCCGCCATAAACGGCAGCCCTGCTGCCATGCTGACTTGGAGCCAGCTGAATATGGACTGAAACTCCCAAGAAACTGTAAGGATAAACCTTTCCTTCCCTAATTTTGGGCATCAGGTATTCTGTCTCGGCAACGAGTGAAAAGTAACTAAGACACCACCCTAAGACTGAAAATGTGTGAACCCCTGTGGGGAAGACACATGCAGTTCTTTAAACATCTAACGAGCAATTTAATTTTCAAAACTGCCTTGAGCCCTCCTGTGCTGGACTTCATGGTAAGATACGGAAGGATAACATCAGAGGAAGACCTGCTTTTCACTTCTTTCATTCATGCATCTATTATTTATAATACCAGGTTTATTGAGCTGTTATTCACATAGCGTACTATTCATCCATAAAATTCATATGGCTTTTCATATTGAAATTGTCTTCTAAAATGCATGAGGATAAACTGAGGGTTATATAACAAACGAATTTCATTTAGTTTGGCTCCATTAATACCAGTTTGCATACAATGTTTAATTATTACTTTGTCAGGAAACTAAAATGTCAATGTTAGTGACCAAAGTGGCACACAAAGGAGCCGAAAGAATTGACCAGAGAGGCTGTCTGCGTGTTATAGTTTGGATCTAAACTGTCCTCCCAAAAGCTCATGCATTCAGAGGTGGGGCTTTTGGAAGGCCGGATCTGAGGGCCCTGACTCAGTGGGTCAGTCAATCAATCGGTGGCCGTGTCATTTGCTGGCATTTGTCAGGGGTGAGGGAGACTCAGGAGCGGGCGCTTGGTGGAAGGGCGTGGTCCTCGGGTGTGCCGCAGACCCTCCTCTCTGCCTCGCTCACCCGCCTTCCTGCACCCCCGAGGCCCCGCGGGGGCTGAAGCTCCGAAGCCGAGAGACAGGAGAAACCGTTCCTCCTCAGAGTCGGCTTTGTTAGGCCCCTGGTCGCAGTGGCAGGAGGCTGTCCCCCACACCACAGAAACCTGGTCTTGGCCACCACTCTGAGCCTTCGGGGAGAACAGCTGTGGTCTGCCTCTAGAGGTCACGCTGCAGCCTCAGGCCTTGGGCGCGCCAGGTGGGGGTGGGGGCTGCGAGGGTCTGGGGCGCTGTGCTCTGCAGTCACCAGCGCGCTGGGGGCCACGGCCACGGCGCCGTAGGAGGTGGGGCAGTGGCAGAGGTGGTCCCCGGCGTGGCGGGGCTCCCTCCTCACTCGGCCTCTCGGGCACCGTGAGTCGAGCCTTTCCCTCCGGCCCCCAGACCTCCACCGTGCCTTCCTGCGGCCGGCTGCAGACCAAACACACAGCTGAAATAAACCCTGCTTCTCGGAGACGCAGGAGTCTGGTGTTTCGTCCCAGCACTGAGGAAAGCTCCAGACAGGCGCGATTCTTGAAAGCATTGACTTTTAAATACTCTAGGTGTGCTACACATGTTTAAAAATGTTTCCCTAATTCTAGGTCTTTGGTTATCAACTGGAATGAGCTGGTCCCTGAGGGCACCCCTGGGAATATCTGGAGACCAACTTGGCTGTTTGGGCAGGGGCTGGGGAGGCCGCTGGGAGCCCGCGGGCAGAAGTGGGGTGCTCTGGCTGGGCGCCCCGAGCGGCAGCACAGGGTGAGGGGCACACTGATTTAAACTGGGGAACCGCCACGCACAGCGAAACGCTCGGAGCAGGAGCAAACGTGCCAGCAGGCGGTGCGGGCCACGGGGGCGGAGCTCTCCGCAGTGCCCAAGCCGTGGACTGTGCTCGGACCCCGGCGGGGGGCAGAGTGCGGCTCCGCGGAGAGCGCTGGCCCGGCGCGCCAGGCCCTGGGCTTCACACAGGCCGGCGTCACCCTGGCACGCGTGGGTCGTGGGAGGTGCTTCTGTGGACCCCCAGCCTGGGTGTCGGTGAGATCACAGTCGTGGTGAGCACCGGAAAGGAACCCGAGTTTCTTCCAGTCCGGACCCAATATTTAAGTGAAATTGGATTTCCTGCAAAATTAGCGATTTGCCTTCACCGGCCCCACCTCTCACATAAACTGCTCCTGTGATGAGACCGGGCCACTCTAAAGCCACCTCGGTTCTCTGTGACTTAGAAGGTCTGCTGCCCCTCGGGCAGATGGGTCCCTTTCGACGGGTCCGCGTCGGGTCTGGAAGCCTGCTGGTCCTCTCAGAGAGACCGCACTTGGTCACCACAATGAGGTAATTTAAATGCTTCTCTGGTTGAGCATGATGGCACATACCTGTCAGCCCAGGGCTCTGGAAGGCTGAGGCAGGAGGATTGCAAATTAGAACCTAGCCTGGGCAATTTAAAGACTAGCGAGACCGTGTCTCAAAATAAAAAATTTAATAAGGGCTGGGGCACACAGCTCAAGGCGAAGACCCAGGACTGTGAAGAGAAAAAAATGCTTTTCTGCTTTTCCACTGGTGATGACAGGGGGGTCCTGCACGCTGTCTCCTGACCCGAGGCCCTCTCCTGGAAGGGCGGGGGTGCTGATTCAAACCACAGCTCGGGACCAGAGCCACGGAGCCCGCGAGTGCGGTGACTACTCTCACTTCTTAAAGACCTGTCATCCTGGAGTTCTAGACCCAGAAATTCCGCAGGGGTTTGGGGCAAATACATCTTCAGACTGAGAAACGATTGTACGTGTCACCTAGCAGGCACACACGTGGGGCTCGGGAGAAGGAAGTCCTCAGAAAGGAAAGGTTGAAGACGAAATCCGCGGCAGCATGGAGTTCGTTTACCTTGGGCAGAAGCAGACGGAGCAGGGTCGTGGCTCAGTCACGCGGCCTCAGGAGGCCGATCTTCCTTCGGGGGCCAACGTGGAGCTCCCCAAGGTGCTGAGGGGAAAGGACCGAGTGGAACTCGGCTAGCACTCCAGCAAGCTCTGCGGCTCACCTGCCGGCTGCGGGGCTGTGCCGTGGCGTCGCGCATAGAGCATGAGGAATCCGACCCAGGCCGGGGTGGGGGACAGCACGGAGGGCCTGGAGTGGACACGTCTGACCCAGGCATGAGCAGGTCAGAGGGAAGACAAGGTCGGAGATTAATCATCACAGCTGCCAACGCGGATATGGCTCTGGGGTTCTGACAGTCGCCAGAGACCGGACTCAGGGACCAGGAAAATTTAGATGCCGCCTGTCAACTCGGCGCGTGTGGTTATGCAGGGTCTAACCACCGACAAGAGTGGGCGAGGCAGCTTGTCCAAGTTCTCAGCGAGCCGGGCAGACGCCAGGCGGGAAGGCCGCGCCGTGCACCCCGGGGCTGCCCTGAGCCGGGGAGCTCCCGCGGGAGGGCCGGGAGCTTTGGGGCAGCAGCGGCAGCCAGGCTGCGTCCCACAGCCCCGCGTGGCTCCCGTGTCAGGGAGGCCGTGGTACGAGGATCGCGGGTGGAATTACCGGCGGGGACGCAGCGCTCTGAGGCCCGAGAGTCCGCTTGGCCCCCACGCGCAGCTCGGCAGAGGTTCTGCCGGACAGTTCCGACAGGGTGGGGCGCGGGTCGGGGCGGACAAGGACCAAGAAATGAGCCCCGGCTCCCCCTGCCGCCGGCTTGGCTTCTTTAGGACAGAGTTCGCTCTGCAGAGCAGACACCTCCACGGCGCGTGTGGCCTCCGCTGCGCACGGGGCTGCCGCTTTCCGGCGGGGGTCGCAGGCGCGGGCGCCTTGTCCCTGTCCGTGGGACCCCGCGGAGGGCTGCACCGCCCCGGGGTTTTGTAAACGCCCTCGCACCCTGCAGCGTGCTGCGCGCTAGGCCGAGGCTCCGTAACAACTGTCGGAAGGGCGACGCTTCTTATCCCGAAGTCGCCGAGGTGAGGAACCCAAGTGTTCCAGACATGGCTGGGCTTCTGCTTGGGAACTGGAACTGAAATAACACAAGGGAGGCGTCGCACGGAGCGCGCGGGAGCGAGCAGCCCTCGGCGTCCTCCGGAGCCCCCGCCGCTCGGGCGCAGGGGCAGCGGGGCGCCCCGTGGGGCACTGTCCCGGCCCCGGGCCGCGCGGTCCCCGCAGAGCAGCCGCACGCAGCCCGGAAGCAGGAAGCGTGTGGCCCGCTGAAGCCCAGCGGAGGACACTGAGACGCCGTCCCCGACTCAGTGGTGCTGGCCGGGATCGAACCTGAGACCTCAGGAACGCCGAGCAAGCACTGTGCCACGCAGCCACCCACGGCCCTGAACCAGGATACCTTCCTGTATGTGTTTCACAAATCATGAAGTAGGGTCTTTTAGCTTTTTTCACCATTTACAAAGTGAAAGATCATTTTTAACCATTAAAAAAAAAAAAAAAGCGGGTCGGTGGACGCGGGCCACACACTGTAGTGTACTAACCTTTAACCTGGGCAAAGCGTCCCATTTACATTTAATCTTATAACTTGTCCGCATGAAGCTTCTCCATTACTAGTTAATTGTGTCACTGCAAAAAGTTAATGTTTGATTTAAACTCACTACTCCACAGATGCGTGGGGGAGGGCGCCTTTTGTGTTATATCTGCCAGCGCGGTGCCGGAGGCGGAGCCCAGAGCCTCGGCGCACTGAGCGCACATCCGCCTTCGCGCCCGTCTCCGCCCTGAGCGCGCACTCCTTAGGGCGCCGTGATGAGACCCACGAAGAGAGCAGCTTCCTTCCACACCGCTGATGTCACTGCGGCCCCAAGGCCTTACTGTGTGTGTAGTCCGGGTTTACAAGGGGATAGATTCAATACAGGACACGTAATTTGTAGGATTATTTACAATATGCACCCGAAGAGTCCAATGCAGAAGAGTGCAGTTGATCTGTCCACGCACTAGAGACCCAAAGAATCCAGCGGAGGGTCTGGATCCCACGGCAGTGTCCTCCACGAGTCCAGCTGGGACCTAGAGCCCACGACAATGCCTGATGCAAGTCTGTTTCACCAGGCTGCACTGGGAAGGCCCAAAGGTCAGCGGTGGAAGTTGGAAAGTCTGCGCCAGCAGGGTGAAGGGTCTGTGCCATTAGGCTGAGGGGTCTGCACTGGAGCCAGGAAGCGATGCTCAAGGTAAGGACCAGAGCTCCTCCGAAAGGTACCACAGCCATCTCAGCAATGACAAGGTTCTGAGCTCCTCCAACCATGAGAACAGCCGAGTTCATGTCAGGAAAGCCGGCACGACAGACTTCTCCAGGAGGATCAGCAGCACCATCTTCCCCTCCGGTTCTGCTTTTATGCTATTGGCAACGATCCTCAGGTGGGCCTTCCACACCCAGCACCACGCTCATCCCGTTCAGCTGGGGTCACAAGCTGACCGTGAGTTAATCCACAACGCTGTGTAACTGTTTCCTCATTGCTAGTTACATAAAGGATCAGGGAGAAGATGCGAATGTAACATAGATCTGCCAGAGCACTGAAGAACACTGGATGCAGACAGACTGGAAATGACAATGTTAGGTGGAACTGGGCTGGTTTCCCCGCACTGGGGAGTCTTCGTTGCTCCTTTGCCGCCCTGAGTAAAGATGGTTGACATCAGTGAATCCAGAGAGCGAGAGCGCCACTTGCATGGGACAGGGTAGACACTGTCTTCTTCTTCCTCACTCTGGGGATAGGAATTCATACTAGCTTTCTTCCAAAGGAAAGGAAAATTCACCACTTGTCACCGTTGATTGCAAAGAGTATCACAGTTACTGACAAGTTAAAATGTAACTATTAAAGCGACTCCAGATAGCCCAGGAGGCCAATTCCTTTCTCTACTCCCTGGATAAAGAATAGGCTGAGGTAGGAGGGGTGCTGTGAGTCTGAGGCCAGCTTGGGCTACAACATGAGCGCAAGGCCGGCTTGGGCTACATAGTGTGACCCTGTCTCAAAAAACCAGGGCCAGGAGTTTGGTTCAGTGGCTTAAGTGCCTGTCTGACAGGTACAAGGTTGTGAATTCGATCCCTGGTGCTGCAAAAAACCAAACCAAAACAAAACAAAACAGAAGAAAGGCGCTCTGTTCTAGTTGCACCAGCTGACTTCGGGCCAATGCAATGTACAGCAGTGAGAGGCATTTCTCAGCTCCACAAACTACGTGATAAACAAATGAGATGGCCAAAAGTGTGACAGGAGAAAAGCATAGGTGAGTTTGCTGTTTAAATTACTGAGAAACATTTAACTATAAAAAAGAAGCAGTAATTAACAGACAGATATTCTTCACAGTTTGTATTCCTTTCATAATAACTTTTACTCCTCTATATCCAAGACAGCCAGAGGACTGACTGGGCTTCCAAGTCATTCAGAAGACTGGCATAAGCAGACTCGGGGCCACACACCTGTAATCACAGCACTCGTGGAGGCTGAGGCAGGAGGATTATAAATTTGAGCCTGGGCTATGCAAGTTAGCAGTTTAGTATGACCCTATTTCAAAATAAAAAAAAATAAGACTGCAGATGTGGCCCAGGGTGACAACGTTGGATTCATTCGTCAGTACTGAAAAACAAAGACTCCTTCATGTCAAGAATGAGCTTCAATATGCTGCAGCATTTTAATTTTAAAAATGGATTTGTGAGGAGGTGAAAGATTAGAAGGATGAAGCCACATGACCGCAGAGATTTACAAAACAATTTCAATTTCCTTGTCAGTCCATATCAGAATGTCACTGCTTGACAGATTTGCTTCCTGGCCCCTGTTTAATCTGCTGGTCCATCCAAACCCTGCGCTTTTATTGCCTCATCCAAGCATCCTCTCCATGGAGCACGGCTGCGATTGAGGTCAGGAATGAGCTCGCTCCCTGCAGCTTCCTCCAGCTCCGGGTGGGTCCCTCTCTCCCACTTCCTGCCCATTTTGTTTCCCACACCCAGACATGGGAACTTTTCTACTCCCTGTTACTCTATATTACTTTGTGTTCTCTGGAATCTGATATAAATAGCATCATACAGTGGGCACGCTTTTCTCAGAGTCTGGCTCAAGTGTTCCAAAAGTTTATTCCTTTGTCGTTGTTGCTGTTTTGTTTGTTTTTGTGTGATTGAATCCATGGCCTTTGCACTGAGCCACATCCTCAGCTCTTTAGTTTTTATTTTTAAATAGAATACTGCAAAATTGCTAAATTGCTAAGACTGGACTTAGACTTTTAATCCTCCTGCCTCAGCCTCCCAGCATGCTGGCATCCTTATTACTGAGTAATATTCTAGTCTATGATGTGCGGCAGTGTGAGTGTCCATTTACCACTTGATGACTTTTGGCTTGTTTTCAGTTTGGGGCTGTCACAAAGCTGCGGTGCAAGAATCTTTGTAGATATTTCCATTTCTAAATACCAAGGAGTGAATGGTGTCATGGTATGCTAGGCTATTAACTTTGTGGGCTTTTTATTCACGCATATTAGTTACACAGAACAGTGGGCTTCCCTTGGCTTACACATGCATGCATGGTACATAGCCTGGTAATTCCCTAACCCTCCTGGCCTTCCTCCCTGACTCTTAATTTTTAAAGACCCTTCCAAGGGACTTTCAAAAGCAGTTGTGCCATTTTACATTTCCAGCAGAGTTCTACTTTCTCCACACTCAGTAGAACTGTTCTTCACTGTAGCACTCTGGTAGGTGTGTTCTAATTTGTGTTCCTTTAATGACCATTTATGTTGAGGATCTTGTGCTTATTTGCATCTGTGTATCTTTAGTGGAATATCTAGATTTTTGCTCATTTAGTTGCCTTGTTCTCTTACTGAAAGTTTGAGAGAACTTTATATATGTTGAATTTTAGCCTTTTATCAGCTATGTAGTTCTCAAGTATTTTCTTCTAGTCTGTGCTTGTATTGTCATTGTCTTAACATTGTTTTATGCAGACCAGAAGCCTTTAATTTTTATAAAATCCAATGCATACATTGTTCATTAATGGATCATAATTTAGGTGTTGTGTTTTAGGAATCCTGGACTAACCTTAGGTCACAATGATTTTCTTCTAGACATTTTATAGTCTTAGGATTTTCTACAGCCCATTCCAAGTCAGTGTTTTTTTGTTTTGCTTTGTTTTTTGTCTTTTGCATGCGATGTGAGACGTAGGTTGAGGTTGTTTTGGATCTGGACGTCCAGGGGTGGCAGCATTAGGAAGAGCTGCTCGTTTCTCCCCTGACCGTCTTCTGCCTCTGCGTCCGTGAGATCCGGGTCTGTGCACACACGTGTGTCCCCGACCCTCGCGGTCTGTTAACAGGGTCCCGCTGGGGGCTGCAGGCGGGAGACCTGGAATCTGCTGTGTCTGTGAGATCCGGGTCTGTGCACACACGTGTGTCCCCGACCCTCGCGGTCTGTTAACAGGGTCCCGCTGTGGGCTGCAGGCAGGAGACCTGGAAGCCACTGTGAAGGGTCTGAGTCACACTCACTGCTCGCCTCCCCCCGTCCATCTTGCCTTGTCCACTTCCTCGGTTTCCAAGGCTCCCCTCGAGCTTTGCCGGCTGGGGAAGGGCCTTGGCGACTCCTGCGGAGGCCCAGCTCCCACCACCCTCCCTGTCCTCCCTCTGCTCCAGAGAGCGCCCCTGGGACTGGGCCGCCTCCTCGCTCAGTGTTCGCTGCGCTCTGCGGCAGCTCACAGCAAAGCTGCTCCGTGGTCATTTGCTTTGCTCCATTGGGAGGCGACGGGACGGCCGCACTCTGCACGAGCTCCATCTCCCACGGCCTGGACCCTGCCGCACACGGCAGCTCTGTGTCTTGGTTACTTTTCTCTCATTGCTGAGACAGAATACCCGATGCCCAAAATTAGGGAAGTAAAGGTTTATTCTTACAGTTCTTGGGGGTTTTAGTCCATATTCAGCTAGCTCCAAGGCAGGGCTGTGTGGCAGGGCAGCCATTCATGGCGGCTGCAAACAGCAAGGCGAAGCAGCGCAAGAAGCAGACTCGTTTTCTTCAGGCCCTTACACCATACGTCGGCTCCACCCCTGGGTGGGTACAGCACACACACCACCAATCCCAGCACCAGACAACAAGCCAATCATCCTTCTTCCCGCCCTTATTCTGTATGACGGCTCCACCCCTGGGTGGGTGCAGCACTCACACCACCAATCCCAGCACCAGACAA